>JAZHYW010015511.1:0-78590 GCA_037355805.1 Ixodes ricinus
AAGCGGTACAATGCTCGGTGCCATTTTTGGTGGCACAGCCATTGTGCAGTGAAGAACGTGCAATCCGTAACTTTGCGGTAATTACTAAAGTCCGAGGAATGGTTTGCATAGAAGCTTGAGCAATTACCGGGAAAATACCCAAGTGTTTTACTGTATTTGTGCAATTATTCTTGAACTCAACTTACATCAGCTACAATGTTTTTGTGATCATCAATGAGAAATTATCACTATAACAAAATAAGGTGTCATATTAATGGGAAAGAAATTGCATATAAAAGTATCTCAAACCAATCAAAAACCGTTTTTTACTTCATATTCTTGTATCATTTGTTTTTATTAAAGTGTAAGTACGTTGTGTAAATGACCATATTTTCGTTCGTCTATTTTCTTTATATTTCAATATATTGTTGGCATTTTCGGCTCTCCACCCTTTGCTTTTAGTGTTCTTGATTTTGTTTTAGGTCAGTTACGCATATCTTCACTCATTAGATTGTTGTTTGTCTCATACCATTATTTTTCGCATTATTATTTCCAGCTTCACTTGCGACAAAACAACTAAGGCTTGCTTACGCCTTTGATATGTGTTGTGTTCCAACATATCAAAACATGAATCACTGTTTCGCTGCAATCGGCCTTCGCATGTTAGGTGATTGTAACGCCCAATCATAAATGAAATCAAATGGTCGACCTACTTGACCGAGCTTGCCCCAGCTATTTATATGTTATAATTTCACGCCTACAGCACAGCAGCAATAAGTAGCAGAGATAAGAAATAGCATATTCTGAACCGACCACCGTAGTTCTAGGTGTGCTTCATATATATAGGTCTTGTGTTTTCAGTATGTTTACAACCTTTTTGAAATTATCCACGTCGATTTAATCGTTATAGATCAACTACTTCTTGATTCTGAACGTTCTCGAGAGACCAGGTTGGGTTACTGAGCGATGTGGTTTTGACCAGAGTCGCTGGATCCTGGTGAAAGTAGCACCAAGCTCCGCGTATGGTAAAGACTTATTTTTTATTTTTTGTTTTTTGGCATTTTCGTTATTTTTTTTGAGCATATCCAAATTTGCGATGACTAAGCTGCTTCTATAAAGATATTTAGTAGACAATTACATTTTGTTATCCACACGCCGGCGAAACAAAAGTTATTTTTAACTGCTGCCCATACGCGGCATCGTTGCAGGCAGTGATTTTATTTCTATCTCAAATACGTAAGAAATAGCAAACTGTAACCGTTTCATGAATAGAGAAATGGTTGACTACTATACTGCATACAACAGTGCCAAAGCCTCTTATTTGCTGAGAAACATTTTTAATTTACAGCGTTCCGTGTATGATTTTGGTGCGACTACAGAACCAGAGATTATAAAATTATCATAGAAAGCATTTATATTACATTCCTAGTTACTTTTTGGAAACAACTAAAAAGTAATTAAATTACAGCTTATAAATTATCATGGGACTAGCAAAGAAATTATCGAAATTACTTTGACATTACTTTGAAGACCTTGATGCAGTAATTCGTGCTCATTTTATTTACCGTATATACCAACACAGTGCTTACAAACAGGCCCGTTTGCTCATTATTAACAGCCCGTGTGTGCAGGAAAACCAGGATCCCCATATGAGGCGGCTGCGTAAAGTAGTGCTGGATGCAGTAGCGTGCCAACGTAGTGATGTGACGTCAAAGAGCTGAGTTTTCCATATGTACCGAAACTCAGATCTTCCCGTTTAGACCGAAAAACCGTATGCGCCCAAGGGACCATACTGAAAGTGGTTTCCATATGCACTCGACATAAGTGTTAAATATGATGAATAGACAGCTTTTTGGATGTGACCCAGAAAGGTGTCGACCCACCGGTTTTGCTGTTCTTTCAATGGGAGAAGTTTTTTACAAAAAGGTGATATGTTTCCGCCTTCGGGTGATTTAGAAGTTGTAGTCCAGCGTTTGTTAAGACGAGCAATGGCAGCTCGTTTACAAAGAGTCGTCACGTGAAACGTTTCTTTCACCGCTTCAGATCCGATCGAATTCTATTTCAAAAGCATCAATATACCAGGTCAATTTTTTTGGCATTTTCGGGTAAAGAGAGCTGGCACAGCTTATTCTGCGCTCAAAATGGGACAGGGAACGTGCTCGTACCCATCAAGCTGGTTAAGAAGAGCTCAAATATATAGGTTAACTCATTTTGTGTCATTCCTGGTTGCTACTTTTCAAACACCCGAAAAGCCCAAGTGTTTGCGCAATGTCCCACAAGGGGCCCGATAATTATGCTAAAAGCGTCGCTAGTTGCGAATGTATGCGAGCTTGAAATTAATTTTTCTCAAAAACGAAGACATTCTTTAGGCTTATTTGAATAAACTCCTGGACAGCGCAGTGAGCATAGCGCGCGAGCTGCAACTCTGTCAGGCTCGAGGACGGGCGAAAACGTTCTGAAGCCGACGAGGCATTTAGAATACCTATTTATTAAGGTCATGGTCTACAATTGTCGGTGTTTACATGACCTTGCTTGACGAAAGAGCAAGAAGGCTGTATCTGTTTTGTACTCAACTTTAGGTTTTGTAAATGTGTTGACCTCCACTGGTGGCGTCCTTCGCCTGTAGCCCTGTAAGCTGTTCACCCCAAAGCACAGCGGGAGGAAGCTACGTGCTCGTTGGAACAGTCACACGCCCATCTTTTGCCACAACCACGCTCTCGTTCGCGCCCGCGCGCAGAAAAGGACGGGTCAGACCAGCGAGGTGTTTGTCCTGTTACTTGCAGCTCCACTGCACCGTCAGCTTAGGGAGAAATTCAGGCAGGCATCGTCGTGATGAAGCGACGCCGTGAATCTGCCAGCCCGGTTTGTGATCCTTTGCCTTCAGCGATGTCTACACGAAAGCTTTTTTCTCTGCTTATTCCGGTGCCTCTTTTTGTGCGCTCGTTGAGTCGCACGGTCGTGCTTTGCGCCCAGGTGGCCAATTATTTCCTGATGCGCTTTTCAATAAATATTTCACCATACAAAAATATCTTTCTTCAAAGCTTGCAAACGAATTTTCTAATTTAGGACGAAAGCAATTTCTAAAAGTAATGAGTAATTTTCTTGAAATTATTGGTTGGAATAAATTCATCACATTACTAAATTAGCTAGCCTAGAGTGAGCAATTGACTACATTACTTATTATCAAAGTAATTGACGTTATCAATTCCATTACAGTAATGTTGTTACCGCTACATTCAGAGACAACCATCAAGCTTCACAGACGAAAAGACCGAACAGGTTGTTGCAGCAATAGTGACCGATCAGTCAATCGTTTTTAGAGTGTTCGGATCTTCTGTATGTTGTTCGTTTAAAACTGTTAAGAGGCAGGGGAAGGCAGTCTTACATCCTGGCGATAATAGTGACTTCTGGCCCTGCTATAGCCAAAGTCGCTGGTGGCAAATGAGCAAGTGGCGAGAAACACTTATTAGCACAAAAATAAAAATAATAATGATCATGTCCACTGGATTGTCTTCCATGATGAATTATGTAACTGAGCTGAATCACTGTTTAAGTTACGTCAGAATTGTGTGCGAAATAATATAAAATTTCAACTCTTAAAAAAAACTAGCATCGGGGTTGAAAAGTGTTTTTTTTTTTGTTTTTTTGTTTTTTTGTTTGCTGTTTATTTGAAGTTACAAACACGTATAGACGGTCTGCTAGTTGCTTTTCTTTGAATGTTACGAAGCTGTCCCGTTTTTACCTCATCGGCACCCGACGTTTTCTTTTAAATTAATTTATCCGGCATTTTTCCAGAAGTTTGGATGGATCCCATCCCCATGTCCAGTGCACTTCAGCAGCCGCCATATTCTCCAATTTACTCGCCCCATACAAAAATTGACGTTCAGAGCTTGTAATAATGAAAACAAAGCAACTCCCACCCAATCACAAAATATAGCAATGCTCTAAAAACGTCTGGAAAATTCAGGAGCAGTATTTGAAAATCTAATTGAAAGCGTCCTAAAAGTCAAAACAACTAATCGATTGTTGTAGATTACTTCCGGAATGTAAACCATCTATGCAGATAAAGGTGGTGTACTTAATTCGTTCAATCCGGTTTTTGCTATTCCAGAATTAACTTGTTAACAACCTAAAAGCAAGAAAAGCTGGATCTTCAGTCAGTCATGACCGTCCTGAATGGGAGTGTTGCAGTTCGGTGGGTGCGGCATTGGTCGGAAAATACTTCGGTTTCTAGGCCTTCAGGACTGGGCTCAATAGGTGACTTTTTCAAACAGGCTGGTACTGTATTGCAGTAAAACATTCTCGAAATGAAGTATATGTGGACCCTGGACCAGACATCAAGTGCAAGTTTACGATTTGTCCCTTTAATAAACAATATTGTGGCACAAAAAAACGTGTAAAAAAGGGGATTGATTGAGAGATTAGTTGTCCCTTCCTATTTATTTACCACCGCAAGCCCAACAGTTGCCTCGTTAAGCTTTTGCTTACGGCATTCTTTCCCTGATTTAAAGCCACGACAATAAATAAGGCTAGCTAAAACATTTGCTTGTTTTATGTTTCAATTATTAAACATGCTGGCGAGACAGCGTCACCATTACAGTGTTGCATCTCCACCCCTAATTTTTTCGCTGAATGCCAATTTTTTTACAGAGCGTAAGCCCTGAATAATTTCTCTGAAGCTTCTTGTAACAGAACGTGCGCTCTCATGTTGCGCATTAAACGTGTTTCATGCTGTCATGTTGCGCCCTTCGTTTGTCGGTTGTTTTCTGCGCGCACGGTTGAACACCCCGTGTTAGTCTAAGCATACACCAAAACAAATCCTACGCTTTAAACAAAAGGCTAACCACATGAAGCACGGGTCATTATGAAGGTATTATTTCATCAGGCGTAAGCGCTATTTTTGAGGCTTTAACGATAGTGAAATGAACGCCCGACCGTTTCAACCAACACCTTTCGGTATATTAGTACCTGGTAGGTGTCTTCTCATTTTTGAAACCAGGTTGCAAATTGGGCGAAGGTTGCTTGACCCGTAAAGAGCAGTGGGCTGCTTTTACGGGAAAATCCGAAGATTCGGTTCTGCATCAGGACGCGAAGAATGAAATCAAGAGAAATCGACTGGTAACACATCAAGCGCTAGGCTTAGGCCAGTCAGCCACGAGAACAGTGATTCGGCGTCCAGCGGTCACGTCTCTGTCCGAGCAAAACAGAGTCCCCATTGGCCAAACCCTCCTCCCATTGCCAAACCCTCTATACACGGCCCTGGCTGCTTTAGGTTCAACCCACTAGCCGCCTGAACCAGAGCTCGCGTTCTGACGACCCAACCTGCTCTCGTCTTCCTCACTTTCGGAAAGCATAACCCAGCTCAATAGCGTTGCCGCGTTGGTACCATGGAGTCATTATAATGCATGCTGAGGTTCAACCAGCTTTAGTGTGCGCTGTCGCAAACGGGTTTTTTCCGGGAGCGCCTACACCGCGTATGCGCAGAAGCAGCAGACAGAGTCCGCCATTTTCTGTGGCGGGTGTTTGGCTTGGACTGCGGAGGCAGTGGTGCATGGTCGCGCGTTTCCAAGTTCTCCACATGCCCCCAACAGTGTTCCGTTGTCGGCTGAAGCAACGAGAGCAAGGGTTTTCGTGGCCTGTGTTTTTTAGGCTCTGCTCACCAGCCTGCGCCTGCTGATGGCGACAGCTGTGGAATCGGGCGCACTGGCGAAACAATGAACGTATTCCCAAAGGCTGCCTTTTTAAAGCACCCTGCGGTGTTTGCAGTTGCCACTTCAAGGAAGGTTCGCGAAGTGAATTTTCTTTGTTATTGTGAAACACAAGCCAGCAGATCGATTACGTACCGTCGCCTCGCTTATGTGCCACGCAGAGCGAGCGCCCGGAGTTCCTGTTTCTGTGACGGTGCGTTTGACCTGCACATGATTTTTACGGTGCATAAAGGACGGCCCAGTGTTGCTACGCAACCGTTTGTCTTTTTTGTTTATAAACATTGGAATCGCCCACAGTTTCAAAACATTTATAAAGCATTGAGGTAAAATGGCTATGCTGGCATGAAGCGAGCGTTATGTTCACAGCCGGAAGAGAAATGGACCACGACCCATCTGCCGGTCTTGTGGTTAAATAAGAAAGAGGAAACAATCGACTTGATGTATGTATGTATCATGTATGTATCGAGTAAAGAAATTACCGGCAACGCGAAGCCACAGGTGCGACACCCGTATGCAGACAGGCAATATTCGTGGTTTTTTCTTCTTTCAAGACCCAGTGCCATTTGTTCTGCTCGTTGCCTGCCCTCCCGCGGCGGAAACGCAGCGCTTCCAGTGAGGTCCCTGATTCTCCTGTTCAGCGGGTATGGCGGAACTGCTCGCGACTTTCCATGGCTCGCTAAACGCTTCGCCCCTGAATGCAAACTACACCTTTCACTGTCCCAACAAAGCAGCGAAGCGGGGATTGCACTATTAGGAGAGCTGACATTGCGCATATAGCTAAACGCGCTGTGCGTTTGCGTTAGGCTTGTTTACGTTTCGCGCGCATCGTTGCCATGCTCCGATCCAAGACCGCAAATTTCGGGTTCCGGCGTACGCACATGCGTGGAACATGCAAAGCCAACGCAAACAATATAGCGCTTATGTTCGCTTGCACATGCACACAGCTCACCATTGTTTCACCGTTTTCCAACGCCAACGAAACGTGCTGCGACATACGCGCTGTACAGGTAGGCGTTCCTTCGAACCGGAAAAAGGCTGAGATGGCAAAACGACGGCAAACAAATACGAAAGAAAATGAGCAGCGAAAGAGCACACCAAAAGATAATTCTTTTTTTCGGGGGCGATTTTGGTTCGGGCGATATTGGCGGCGATTTTGGAAGATTTGCTGATCGTCAAAAGTCGCTACCGTATAGCATTTTCGCTAATCTAATTTGTTACGAATTTCTACAATAGCTGGGGTTTTGCTGATTTTAGACTTTATTTATTTTATAACTTTCATAATTAAAATGCTGCAATTGGCACCAATGATGATAATGAACACCTTAGATTGTCATACTTGTTCGCGTGTTTGAACATCACAGCATAACTAATTATTTTAGAGCTTGAAATGGCGTATTAAAATATCTCAATATTAACATTTATTATTATTAATACAAATCGCGCAACGTATGGCCTCAATTAACGCCATGATCACAGAAGTATGCAATTTAACCATTACCGTTTTTTCTGGTGTTTCATCCTGTCGTCTTTGTTCTAGGAAAGAAATTAAAGCAATTAATCTTTCAGTTCCTGTGCTTTCAACAGGCGTTCTGGCAGTTATTGTTTCATATTAAAACATGTGAGTCAGAAAAGGTACCAAGAACGCAAGGGTCATCCGGCAATTGAATTTTCCAACAACCATATCATACAACACCTTCTATTGCATGGTGTAACTTGTCTTGAAGGACGAACGTTTCCGCGAACAACTTATTTAACTAAATAATTAGGTGGAGACATTTTGAGTTATGAAATAATCTAAAATTAAGACCGATACCGAGAAATTAAATCCAAAATAAAGGAAAAGCTGCTCGCTCGAGCCGCGTGACATCAAATTTCCCGCAAAATTTAGTGGGCAAACCGAAATGGTGCATGGATAGGATGACGTCAATTTCCCCTGCCAAATTTAACGGTAAATCTTCGGACGGACGGACGGTCGTGTACTTTGGAATTGGGGGTTCCGTTAAAAAGCATTTCATGCATCGTCAAAAATACACCACCCAATTACAAAGAAAAAGAAACTGGCACTGTCCATCCTAATATTGGTCACTGCACAGGTGCCATAGATGAATATTACGTTTGAAACTTCCCACCACGAGCTGCCCCTGGCGTTCTCCTCCAGTATTTTCCCCCTATGTTTGCTAGTTTGTAGAATAGAGGGCGCTAGTGACCCACATGCCAAACAATGCGGCCGTGGCGGCCCCCTTGGCTGCGGCGGTTAAAACGCTTCAGCAGCTGCCTCGACGGTTGCTCCCCCCGACGGTCGATGCGTGAGGGAGCAAAAGCTTTGGTTGTCTCACGGCGCCGATAGATGACGCTGGTTCACCGTCGCGAACATAGAGTTATTATAATGTACGCTAGAGGTTCAAGTGGCGCTAGTGTGCTGACGCAAATTGAAGCAGACAGCAACCAGTCCAAAATTGACTTCCGGTAATGCATTTCTATGGGAAAACGTGAGTGCATTTTCTCCCTGCGCTCGATCATAAGAGCAAATATCCCGAATAATTCGTACGTACTAGGTAGCTTGGAACATTTCTCAGTCAGGCCGACGAAATAATTGGTCAGTTACGGCGTTTTTCTTTCAAATTCATCGCATTAAAAACGGTGCTAAAACGGCTTCGTACGTGTATTTATGTGCACTGTCGGACACTCTTAGCGCGAACACGACGTCGGTGCTTTTCAGCATGGGGGATATACGTGCCAAACGAACGAAGGACATCTGGAAATTAAGGGAGACGGCAAGAACTACGCAGTAACACTGGATCAGTAACTACCCGCGCATGTACGATCAAAATAAATTGAAGGCCACGTAATATATTCCGATTTTAAATAAGTAAGTACCGCTTTATTCTTTCTGCTCTGTGCGAACTTCTACGTTCAAAATATCACCCGCACGATCGAAATCTTTGAGAACAAGTGCCCGATAAAAGCTGCCCGGCAGAGAAAACAATACGAAGAGACACCTTTCATAGCCCACGTGCTTTATTATTTACGTTTTGAATGTTTTTATCCGCTCATGCACGACGGGGTCATTTTCATATAGTGACAGGACTGGCATATTAGCAATATATAAGCGTCACCGGAATGCTGGCGAGCCTTGAACACACTCTATATTCCTTTCGATTGTAATTTTGCTTTGAATCGTCGCTTGTTTTTACATACGTGCTGCGGAACACACGTTTGGGATTGAAATGTAGTGAAGTTAAACATCGTTCACTAATGAAGAAAAATGCGCTAACTAAAGTAATTACACTTTTACAATGTTAATCAAGGTACATACTATTCGGTACGACCCAAATAACCAAAGTGTATTCGTGTTATTTTCCGGCGAAGAGACAAAATGCACGCGCGTTTTCCCATAGGAATGCACAGGAGCACCGCAAAAGTAGACTGGTTGCTGTCTGCTTCAATTTGCGTCACGGAAGTCGCATAGACACTAGCGCCAGTTGAACCTCTAGCGTACATTATAATAACTCTATGGTCGCGAACCTGTTGAGCTTTCGAGGTCGAAAAGATTCGATGTTTTTATACTTTCAGAACAAAGTTCTACGAACGTTCGAGTGAGTGAGTGAGAGTACTGAGAAAAGACTGTAAAACGCGTGTTTCGCAACCAGGAGGTTCAGTGGACGAAACTTCGAGTGAAGTCTGACTATTATGTACCATACGAGAAATGGAAAATGGCGCCCTGGGACGGAGGTTGAACCACAGCACTGCAGCGCCGCCGGCTCTCAAACGGTCTGCTTGTGCAAACAATAAAAATAAATAAATGCGATTGTCCTAAGTCACTTTCAAGAGTAGCACTGATCGTGTATTTTGTTTACGACATTAAATACAGATAAATAAATTGACGTTTACATGTTTAGTTCTAGTGGATTGCCCAATTAGTTGTATACATTAAGAAGAAGAAAACACTTGAAAATATTTGTTTGAAAACAAGATAATTTTTCGTGTCTGTCATGTCTGACAACAACGTCCAAGCAAGCATTCAAGCTTCTCGAACTTTTTGAAGGTTCGAGTGCTTTGTCGAACTCGTCCCACCTCGATGTTCGACTCCCGTGGAACCTCAAGGTTCGACGTCGATCCTTATTTTAGGTTCGACAAAACTTGAGAACATCTCTTATTAATAAATTATAACTGATTTAATCACTTTAGCTGACAGTCGTACCCTTATGAAGTTTGATAGTGTGCCGTCAACTTCGATAAGAACATTTTTATGAGCTCTTTCCTGAGAAACCACGAAACGACTTTCACGTGTGTGTGTGTGCGTGTGTGTGTGTGTATGTTCTGAGCAGCTTTCTTGACCGAACTAAAATACGGTTGCACACTAATAGCCCTCACGTTCTTCTATTACCGTCTATTTATCAAAATAATGGCCATGGTAAACCTCAACGCGGTTATCTAATTTTAACAGAAATAAACGGCCTCATAAAAAAAAACGAAACAACAACAACAACATCGCAAAATTTAATTTTCGAATTTCCGCGGTGAAATTACTAGGAACTAAAACTACGAGCGCTCATCCACCAGCTTGTAACCTTTGTGTAACAACTTGTTTTCAGCTTAAGCGACCTTAATTGTAGCCTATTTACATAGTAAAGACTGACGTTTACATTACCAGCAAATGCGCAACTTCCCATTTGTATTATCCGCGACTCCAGCAAAACGAACGGCACCAAGCGGTAAAACCGGGAACCAGCCGGAACAGATCGCTTTGCGCCTCTCCGCGTCTCTGGCGGCTTTCGCGGACACGTGTTATCGGCGCGGTGGTGAACAAATGTAATTTGACGAAGGTCCAAATATTTCTTAAGTTTGCCTGAGTGTTCATTAGTATGGTGAAGCATCAGTAGATTGTTCCTTCCATCACGTGTTTCAAAGCCCGTTTACTCCACAACACACGGTCGCATGCTTTCGATTTCTTGGATGGGAGAGGAATCACGAGAAAACGCCTTGATTTCTTGTCTGTCTCGAATCACATTCAAAGTGACGACTACTTGGTAACTGATAAGTGGTTTCTTTATAAGGATGTAGAACAGTGGACTGAGGACGACAGACGAGGTGTTTCATTGGAGGGAACACCAATGTTGCAGTCAAGTGAATGGGAAGGTCTGATAGCTGCTTTCTTGAGTTTGGTTGTGTTCGATTAGCTTCAAGTTTGAGCCGCACACGCCCGTCGGTGCGTTGGCTATTCATCTCTGCTGCTTTTCACCGAAAAAGACCCTGGACGACACCAAATGAGTTGGGCTGATTTCAGCACAATTAGTTGATTTCCGGAAAACTCCGTCATCGTTGCATAAGATTAATGATAGAAATTGTCTGCTTCTCAAAAGGTGGGGGACGCGTCTCGCAAAGTTAGAAGCTGTCACGACATTATGATCTATCGCGCCTCCAATATTTATATTATACCCCCGTCGAAGTCAGCAGGCATTATACGTCTACATTGCTCAGGTTGTCCAGCCGCAAAAAATACTAATTTTTTCTCCTTTCAGAATTCGAAGTCAAGTTCATTGCAGAGGGGTTCTTCGTGAATCTCCGGTGAAAACCCTCTTCCAGTTTGGTCCGCATTTGTCTCCCGTGCTGCCGGCTAGAACCATTTGGCTGAATTTAAGCAGTATTTCTACCTGGACTTAAGCTGAAACGTAGTATATGCACTTGACTCTTAGTATAAATAAGCTCCAATCTTTTTTAAGTCATGGTATTTTTTTACCCACTAGGGTGAATTTAGGCAATGGGGGCGACCGCTCCCATTACCTCAATAAATTGAAAAAAGATCTACTGTTTTAGTTTAATTTTTTGGTGACGTAATAAATATTGGGTCAGCCAAATTAATCCGGGCAACGTTCTGTCCGCAACGTCCCATCTTAACAAACCCCCCCCCTCTCCTTTACCCCCGCCAGCCGAATGCCTGCCGCCCCCCCTCCAAGCCCCAACCCATAAATCCGCCCTCGTTTTCACACTCGGTTGAACGCAAGTCTATGATGTGCCAGTCCTAGAGAACAAAAAATGTACTTGGAAGAAGTATTTAAAGTGATGATCAAATTCGGCTCTCTGTATTTGTATCTCGTATTTAAATACTTTTCTTTAAAAGTTTAATGGAACTTGCTCGGCTAAATAAAAACATTTTGTTGAACTATATCGTATTTGTTTTCAAATACATTTTTAGAAACTTGTTGTTTGCGAATCCCCTTGCGCAGAGATTGGTCAGTCCGATCCGTCCGTCCCAGCGTTTTCCTGTAAAATTTTGGTGGGGAATGTTGCATATCACGTGTCTTACATACCAATTCAGTTTTCCCAACAAATTTAACGAGGAAATTATTGTCTCATGACTTGTCGAGCCAAATAAAATTTTCCGCTAAATATAGCGAGGTAACTGACGTCACGTGAGCTGCACACCGATTCAGTTTTTCCCACTCAAACTTTGTGCGTGATGCCAGAGGGATGCCGATAGAAAATGTTATAGCATTTTTATAACGCATTAAATATTAAAAAAAAAGGACTGTACGAGATGCAAAGAGAGACTGCCGTACTTCAAAGAAGTGCTCCCACAAAAGAGAAAAAGCCAAAAAATAAAAAAGTTAAAAAAATTTCATAACTTTTTATGTTACGTGTCTCATACCATTTATTCACGTTTGTTACGTGCAAGCACGGCAGCGGGATATGCAGCTCGTCTTTGGTGTGGCCTATCTGTAGACATCGCCTGTCTAAAGATAGATCTCACAGTTGCCACTCGGGCGATCCTGCTGACGTCGACATTTTCAACCCATACACTCCAAGAAATATCATGCGCGTCGTTTTACCGGCAAAAAACTCAGAGTCCAATTCTGCGACCTACAAAATCAGCTCAGTGAATGATGAGGCGGGACATCTCGTTTAGACCTAAAAAATGAAACCTGCGCGCTGTGGCATTACAATGCAAAACGTCTTGCTTGCATTGCGTGATGCAACAGCGCAGGCTTAATTTTGAGGTCTAAACAGATGTTCCACCTCATCATTCGCTGAGCTGATTCCATAGATCGCAGAGATTGGCTTCTTTGAGTGTCTTTATGCGGGTAGAAGTAGACTCGCCGGAGGCTTTTCTAATACCTTCTATCAGCCGAATTTCGCAAGAAAACCGTTACGAAGAACCGTCATGAAAAAACCGACAGGAAGAACTGCCACGAAAAACCATCACAAAGAGCCGTCACGTCTTAATTTCCCCTACTAAACTTTGTGGAAAAATGCACTGTCACGTGGCGTCAATTGGCCCCACTACATTTAACGGGGAAATTGATGTGGCGTGATCACGTCATGCCACCTTGAGTCACGTGACTTTCTGCGAGGAGGTGATAATTTGGGCTCTTTACATGTCTGTGCGCTCCCGGTCCTTGTCACCATTTTTTTTTTCATACGCGCTGCCACGTTCGGAGGTTGTTCTGCGAGAATCATTGAACTGTCGAGCATACTCAGGCTCCAAACATTGTCGGTGTTAGCTGATGTGCCGCCTATTTGTTGGGCACCTGTGCGGGAAAACGATGGAGCAACAAATGAAAATGGCCATTTTGGTGATGGATGTGAAATACACTTTTGGCAACTATTTTGGACGGTTGACGGCAGAATAGCGTAACTCCAGTTTGTTTCAGGTGTTCCCCATGGCTCAAATCTGGGGCCCTTTTACCTTATTCATTTTCATCATTTATATATATTTCTTCAAGTATCCCCAAAGGCCGGGAGTAATTACAGACTGGAGGGTTAAAAAATGCACAATAAAACAAAACACGGAACAAAAAAAAAAACATTACAAAGAAATATGCAGCGCAAAATCGTGCGCAGCCAGAGGCCTTTTCATCCGTCATCAAAAGCCTATAATCTCTATTATTGACTTACGTAAAAAATTGCGCGTTAATCTGCCAGTATCGTATCGTCTGGGACTGCGCTTATACATTACAAAATTAAAAAAAATAAAAGAAACATTAACAGTCGGATATTAACTTTTTTTTTTTACGGTGCTGACCTGCGTTTCGGTGCCTGCAGGCAATACGGGCGTCGCTTGCAGCGGTCAGGGCCCCGAAGTGGGTCTCTTAAAGCGTAAAATGCAATGTAAGAAAGTGCGCTTGGATACAGTTGAGCGGTAAACAGAGAGTTTTAGTAGATCGTTCCGATGACTCTGATAACGATACCCGATACTCTGCCTCCGCCTTCGCGCTTACATATAGCGGTATCGTTATCGGGGGTATCAGGCATCGGAACGATCCTACTAAGGCTCTCTACTAAGGCGCGCATCGGCGCGCAACGCGCCGTGCACGCATGCACACGATAAAGCTTGTTTGCTGATTTTTTTCACCGGGTTCGCGTTTTCTCTAATTTTTTTCGTGGGTTCGTTGTTCCAACACTGTTCATAAAAAATACCCCAACTGATGGGTTTCAGCATTATTACGAATATGCTTTCGATTTTTCGAAACGTAGGAGAAAATACTGGCTTCCGTGGATGTGGCTCTTCCTGCAGCATGGGGAGTTCTGCAAGGAAGCTACGCAGATGTATGCAGGGGACCCCGCGTCCGCGGTTAGTTATCATACATGGGTAAATTACTTTCAGCAAGGTAGATTGACACTACAACTACAATTATTTTGCTCCAAAAGTAGTTTAACTACAATTACAATTACTACTACACGAAGGTAATTCATTACAATTACAAATTACTTTTAAAAAGTAATGCAATTACGTTACAATTACTTATATCTGAGAGCTACTCACCTTGGGCCATATAACTAAACGAGTTATATGGCCGCTGTATAAATGTCACGTATTGTACTTTTCTTTTATTAAATTTGTCAAATGAATGATAGAACTTAACAGTTTGGAGTACTGAACTCCTACATTCTTATATACTCTATAAATAAAAATAAATTTTTACCATATTTTTATTTTATTTTAAAACAAGCTCTTGACAGTCTAAAACCGCGGTTTGTAGAGTTTTTGAATCTCGTCCAATCAGGTTGGGAAACAGTTGAAAGGGTTAGGGGTTGGAGCAAACAGTAAATCATGAAAATTAATGCAGAAAGGTAGACGAGGATTGGGAGAGGGAAGAGCAGTGTAGCAACAACGGTTGGAAGTAAGTTGGGGTGAGTCGTGTTAATGAGACCTCCTGCTTCTTCGCCTCGATGTTAGAGTAGCTCAACTTACTGTTAGTGGTACCAACAGACAAGCTAGAGTAGAGGGACATGAAGAACTCATAAAGAGAATGATTTCATGGGCAATAAAATCCCCAACCTTGACTGATATATGGAAGCGAATATGCTAGTGACGAAGACGCGTAAGGAGAACCTCGAATCTCCCCGCCTCGACCGGATGATGTCATCGGAGCCCAACCTGCTCGACTTCGAACCCCGATGCCCCCTGATGGGAGTGAGAAATAAGAGAGACCCCTAGGAACGCGAGCAACAGGAAGCGAACGAGACGAAGAGAAAGATTTCAACTGCGATGCGAACGAACCCCGACGTGAATGTAGCCCTTATTTATCAAATTATTTATCAAACTTTTCATTAAATCATTTTACAGTTTACAAAACTGCATGTTCATTCCCTTCTATCCCAGCCTCTCTTTCCCATTCCTCCTTTCCCTCTTTTTGAGCAGGTTGGAACTTGGAATACACTCTCTCTCCCGTCACTTTGGCTGTACTGCCGTCCCCGTGGTCAGGGAGGAAAAGCGCCGGCACCGTAAAATCTTGCAAAGTAATTGTAATTGTGCCTGAAATTTTGCAATTACTGACGCTAGAAAGTAATTAAATTACAATTACAATTATTTCTAGCTAAAAGTAATTAATTACAATTACAAATTACCAGGAAAAGTAATTAAATTACAGTAATTCAATTACTGTAATTGAATTACTACCCAAGTATGGTAGTTATACGGTTTAAACCATTATAGAGGGTATGTTGTGTTAGTGAAGCTCCCCTGAACATACACGTAAACTGTGCAATTACAGAAGACGGTATGGTAGGCAGAAAAGAACATGTCGTACATGTGAAAGCGCTTAGGACTAACCGCTGTTTACTTTTGGTTTCTACTTCTTCGTCCTCTATACCCGAGTTTTTAAAAACGAAGGCTGGTCTGATAATTCTTAGAGTTAAGGCGCAACCCCTCGGTGCAGGCCGTTTTGCTTCTTTTTTTGACGGTTTATAACTTTCTCGCTATGTATTCTACAGTCATAAAGTTAATACCAAATTTAGAAACTGCTTTTTGACTACACTTTAATGACGCGATATTACGTTTATTCTAATTTATGAGTTTATTATTTAGCTTTTATTAAACCATAGTTTCTGATATTTAACAATGTTTTTCTTGATTTTTAATGTTCCAAGGTTCACGATAATTTACGTGAATGGTCTGTTGGATATAATAAATTAATAGAGGCAAGCAATCAACTGTAGAGATAATGTACATTACAAAAATGAAGTTTAAAATTGTGTATTTTCGTCGTGATATAAAAACGCAATCACGTTAGCTAACGAAAATAATGAGACATTGAAGTAAGATGCCCCTTTGATATTACATTTTCTAGAAACTGCATATTGATCGATTATACGTTAAACTTCATTATTCAATCTCAAACATTTCCCACTCAGTTATGGCAAGTTGAGTTTTCTGATATCAAATACAGATGGCGACACGTATTCAAAATTGCTGTGTCGTGCCGAATTCCCTTTGCTGGTTTGACCTAAGATCTGAATTTTTAATTCGATTTACCTTAGCTTAAGGCGCAGTCAACACTACAGGCAGATGAGAGCCAATTTAGCAGCGTCCAGAATGCACGGTCATGCATTTCGTTCTTTTTTGTGTTTGTGTGATCATCGGCAAACCAAATGTTGTGAATACGCCGTGACATTGCGTCTTCAGTGTGTGTTTTCGCTTTCTTTTTTTGTCTTCATATCTCTGATGGCGCTCTTACGTCTAATGAAACAGGGCGTAATTGTTAAACTTTTTGAAAAAAAAACATTGTATATTAAAAAAAAAGTACCACGTTAATACGAATGAAAAAAAAAAACGGAAATTAGGGCAGCTGTAACAATTATCTTTTTTATGTTCCTAATCGTCAAATACCTTGGACGCTCGTAGCGACGCTAATTGTTCACCTTGATATGGGAAAGAAAGCACTCACTGTTGGAATGTCTTTTTTTCTGTTGTCACAGAACAAATTCATCATCTATGGTCTAGATCGCAGTTATGCGACTTTATTAGTTTTATAGCCGCCTCGAAGACAACGAGGCAAAGAGCTGTCCTACTGATCCTCAGCCAGTTCTACTGATCCGCAGACGTTAATAATTAAACGTCTGATCCCCAGACGTTAAAGATTAAACGTTTGATCTCACCCTTGTTGCAGTTATGACCAAGAGTGGTAGAAACAAGTAACATTCGTTTGCTGTACTGACGGCGAGCTCCTGGTTAGCTCAGTTGGTAGAGCGCTTCGCCAGTTTTCGAGAGTTCCGGGGTCGATTCCTGGACCTGGAGGATATTTTCAGCGACAGCAAGTCACCTAGAAGGCAAGAAGCGTGCTCGATTTCAGGTATAGGTAAATTTATTCATGCGGTAATCTGTTACACTTTGGGGATATGTCCTAAATTATTTTATGAACTTCATATCACAGATTGTGGGCAGTGTTAACAAGGGTACGAGAACGTTACGTGGTTCGGCTCAGTGCATGACTTCGTGACTATAGTGAAGCACTTTATAAAGTCGTGCACTCCCTCACGCCCGTACTTCACAGGAAGATGGAAAACACCTGGAATAAATAGAAAAACAAACAGAACGCAAATTGATTTGATTTAAGTGGGATTTTTCTGATCTAAATTAGCAATATATGATTTCAATCACTTCACCTTAAAATATATGATCTCTGCTTTTGAACTAGCGTACAGTCGGCTAGTTGCCGAAAAACAATAGACTTTTTTGTCTTGGTCGTAAGAAGCGCATGGTCTCGAAACAGAAGCAGCAAATCTCGTGCAAGACAACAATCATACTGGCCAATGCAAGATCTACCTTAGATTTATAACTTAGTCTGTCTCTCTGTGACTGTCATATCTGTCCCTCTTTCTTCTTTCTTCTCTTTCTCTTTCTGCCGGGGTGTGTGCGTTTGCTTGGACGCATACTCCTTATGTTTGCTTCCTTCCTTCGCATTTAAATTTGCTTGCATAAAATGCCAGAGAACTGAGCGAATGAAGTGGAAGGTAGAGGGAAAGCTCCTTTCCGATTTGCTGAGAGGAATACTGTATTTTGCTCGTGTTCAGCCTGATATATATTTTCCTTGTTTGGTTAATGATTTAATTGAATACAAAGTAAATGCGCATGAAAATGAATTAAGTCACAAACAAACGATAAATAAATATATATTTTTGGGATTTTATCTTTATGAAAATGTATGATTTAACATTATCACAGTAAAACGGAGTACTTAAAGGATGCGGTGCAACGATACTCAATTGGAATGTTTTTCTCTTTACACAGAGCTTACTGGCACACCTGGGACTCAAGGATACTCACACGCAACGCCACTGGCCAAGAAACTCCTTTGTTGCGGTGTAATTTCAAGGACAAAATCGATCATTTTCATTCAATCTCTCCTTTGCAAAATTTGATGACGTAACGTGGGGATCGCAGTACACCCATATGACGATATTTGAATGCGGTTCATAGATTGGACCCGAGCATTGCGTGGGCACTCGATTTGGGCTCGTGATAATTACTAGCTCGAGAAGCATTCGGGTAGTGGCCCGTGTCCAATCGCTGCAACGACGACAATAGCCGAGCCATAACAATGCCTGGAACTCAGCGCGTGTCCTGTGCTTTGCCAACCCCAGCGCGTGGCTATGAGCAACATTGGCGGCATATAATCCGCTCAGATCACGTGGCCGCTTGTTCTGGCTGCGAGTTGAGGGGGTGAACGCTGCTCGTTTTTCTTAAGTTTTTTCTGGGACTTCTATTGCGTGGGGTGAAAAACGAACGCGTGTTTCATAGGTCATTAACGTCAGGGATCCGTTTTAAGCGGTATTTGCGGAAAGTACAAAAATTGTTGCATCGCCCTCTTTTAAACCCCGAATTAAATTCTGCTTAAAACCACGATTGAAACCATTTTAATTTCTAATTCCTACCATGCTTCGCATCCTCCGCACAAAACTTTTAAAAATGAAGTATAACCGCAAGTTTACAAAAAACGACGATTTTGGAGGTGCTAAACAGTTTTGAACGCACGCTGATCCGTCGGTTTCGTTCTCCGCGATGAACACACAGCGCAGCATCACTAGGGAACTCGTGCATCGCACGTTTGATGCACCGCGGGGCATCCCATCCAACTAATAACAGTGAAGAGCAAACACGAGTCAACAAGAGTCATATTCATAGTTTTTTTCCATATGTGATTGGTTGATTGCGAGTAAGAACCGGACCCTTTGAACTCCTTGATTTGGTTGCCCTGGTTGCCGCGATGACGTGGCCATTTCTGTCATGTTGCAGGAGCCCCTGCTACGACTAGTCGCTCGCGCTTGTTTTCTTTACTGATGTCCACCTGCCCCCCCCCCCCCCCCCGCCCCCTTTCCCCTTTCGGGAGAAAAGAAGGTGAGGCGGCATAATTCTCAAATTAGTACACAAGGGTCATTCCATGTCAAACGTCCCAAACGTTGCGCTCGACCCTTCCGATTTCTAAAAAAAAATCGGCGGCCTTTTTCCGCAATGTTTGTGGCCACGCCCTGAAATATTTTGTGCGCAAAAATTTTTTTATATGACGTGAGCGCGGTTTCAACATTTAAAACAGCAGCGTGAAAACCAGGCATCACCAACAAAATGATGAAAAATCAGCTTTTTAGCGAAACACCTAACACTATTGTTTATTAAATTTGCACATTGGCTTTCGACTCTGCAATGCGGTTGGGCTTCGTGTTTTGTTTAATTTAAATATTTTTAAAAAACTAAAACAAGTTTTGAAAATTTTGAACGTTTTTGCTATTTTTATTAAAAAATATCCGATTACGCTCCCGGGACCTAATTGAACTTTTTTACCGGCCGCTCCTGCAGGTATATAATCTATAAAAAAATAGTTTAAAACCGCTCAATTAAATATCTCGCAGTAAACAAAAACTTCCTGAAGTTGCCAAAAAGTGCGTGTTTTGACGCATAAACAGCCGTATATTTCACCCTGAGGTGGTCCAAGTAAAAATACAAAATAAGGAGGGTTTGGGAAGAACAATCGATACTCTTTTGATTCTGGAAGTTTAGACCAGAGTAATTTCTTGTTTAAAGCGAGAAAACAATTTTTGAAGTTGAGCTCTGGCACCACAACTCCGGCGTCGGTTCTGCTAACGTAGCCTCTTCGCTGCACAGCACGCCACCTGCGACGATAGCCGACGCGATTAGGTCCAAAGCAAAGAACGGATTTTTCTTTCCGCTTCCCTTTGTCCGTCTTTCCGGCTGCAAGGGAAGAAACGGCGGGTTTCCTGTGTAATAATCGGAGGTGCCGCCAGCGCGTTGCAATAGCAAACCCGTTGCGCCCTTTGTACCCGAAAGTGAGCTCGAAACGCGATGCCTAAACGACGGGCGGGCATCGCGTCCCGGGGGTGATGACATCTCAAGGCTTTCACGGGCAAATTATCGGTACTTGAGCGCAGCAAAAGCTACAAGAGCGAGTGCCGTGCTTTGAACGGGCCTGCCGAGCGGTGACCATCAGTTCGTCAAATGACGTCTCATCGACAGATTGTTTCGTATACTGCGATGTTTCATTGACAGTTTTTGCTTTTTCACCGAAAGGCTCCGCGGTCTTTTCATCGACACAACTTGCGACGTTTCGTCGAAGGCGTCTGTTCATGCACATCGCCTCTTTCGCCGGCATCCGGATGGGTCTAGCTTGCCGAACCATTGAAAGTTCCGATGAGAACTGCGTGCAAGCTCGAGCCTGTGATTATATTGAAGTTTCTTCGAGCGGGGTGAGGGGTTCGCGCGGTGCGGATTAATTGGTTCTATACTGCCAGCTGGTTCCAGCGCAGCCGATGCCAGCGCGAGCATGTGGCCCAGAAAGTGCGCGCACTGCACGAGCGCGCGTGCTTGGCAGGGATGCTGAAAGCCCGAGCCGCGCTGTAGCTTTGGCTGTCTGGACCGCCGAACGGCGTATAGGACTAGGTTCGCGAATTTGTTTTTACACTATTGGAGCCGCCGGAGTGAGTTCGCTTTAGTTCCGGTATACTTCCAGCCAACCAAATGAAGTCAGTAATTGAATCCAATCCACCCAGCAAAAGCGACAAATAATACGTTGTCGACGAAACGTTGCACTTGCATGTGTTCATGAAACAAATTTCTACGAAACATCCGAGTGTCGACGAAGCGTATGTCCAGGAAATATGCAAATGAAACGTGTGTTCATGAAGCGTTGTCCACGGAACCATGGACCCTGCCGAGCACGTGACGTTTGTGCAGCAAAAGTGTATTTTAAGGCAGTATGCTCGCGCGTGAGCTTTCACTTCGCGTCGTACTTATGGTGAAACAAATCTTTCCTTCTGCATATGCGCAGTGCCAACCGCTTTTTACGTGATCATATGCCTCTGTTTCAATATTGATTTTGTTAATAGTTTACACTGCGATTCAGCTCCAGATTAAAAAAAGAACTCAAAACCTACCCTACTGGCCACGTGTGCCACAATCAACACAAAACATTCACATGTGGCCTCTCGGGCGGGTAAACGTTGTTGTCTGACGAGAACAATGTGAAGGTGCAAAATCACGCGGCAAAAGTTTGCTGTCAGTGCGCGCCTTGTGGCAAGCCCCTGACCGAGAAAATTGTCAGCCGCCAGCACGTGGATTTTTCAGAAACCCAAATTGAAGGGGCGGTGCAACGATATTCAACTGCGAATGTTTTTCACTTTACACGAGCTTACCGGCACTAGTGGGACTCAAAGGATGCTCGGCACGTTGCTAAGCCAACTTCGATCCAAGAAACTCCTTTGTTACTGCTGTAATTTCGAGGAAAAAACGACCGTTTTCTATTCAATCTCTCCTTCGCAAAAACCTGATGGTCGTAGCTGGCGGTAGCAGTACCGCCCAGCAACGATACGTTTGAATGCGGCTCATAGGATTGGGACTCGAGTATTTGGCGTGGGCAATCTCCGATTTAGGCTCGTGGATGGTCTGCAGCTCGAGAAGCATTCGGGTAGTAGTCCTGTGTCCAGCATTTGCTGTAACATCGACGACAACAGCCGAAACCAGTAACAATGGTCTGGAACCCAAAGCGCGTGTCCTGTGCCTTGCCGTCCCCAGCGCATGGCTATGATCAACATTGGCGTGAATGTAATCGGCTCCAGATCACGTGCGTTGGCCGCTTGTTCTGGCCAGCAGAGTCGAGGGGGGCGAACTCTGCTCGTTTTTCTTTGTGCTTTTCTGCGATTTCGATTGCGTGTGTGGTGAAAAACGAACGGGTATTTCACGGGTGTTTTCCATTAACGTCAGGGATCCGCTCTGAGCGGTATTTGCGCAAAGCATAAAAATCGTTGCATCGCCCCTTTAAAAATGACGCCCTTCTATGGTTCTCTCGACGTTATCACCTTATGAACAACAAGTGCGATAGTCTTTGTAATGACCATGGTGGAAGCTTGAAATCAATTGAGCTCTGAAACCACCATTGCCAGCACCGTCACAATTGAAGGTCTTACATTACTTTTATTTCCGTCGATCAGAAATCATTTGCTGACGTCATGGTCGGCATTCGGCCAATCGTGGGAGGCCGACGACAGCGACACTTTTGATCGCTCACGTCGCCAATAGACTCGTTAAACACGCGCCAAATTTAGCCCACATAGCCGACCTTCTCTTGTCTTACCAAGATTCCAAGCCACTGAAGTGGGCATTGACGAGCCTCCACAAGAGCCTATTCTAGGTCACAGTGGTTGGGGTCAAGGACAGAGTAGCACCTAAAGTGTCAATAACGTGTCCTGCTGTGGTAATGATGAAGTGGAAGCGAACGGAATAAGAGGAAACAAAAACTGAAGTTCCGGTGAGATGCCGGCCCATGCACACACAGCTGCTGCAAAGCGTCTATAGATTTTTCCAAATAAGGGCTTCTGGCCGGTTTCCTTTTCAGTGTTCGTGCGTATGGCGCGTGATTTGCTCGCTTTGCGAAGCGACGAACATGCGCGTGCTGGGCTGAGGAGATTGCACGCTGGCCTGAGGACTTGTAAATATTGGAATAGTGTATCGCAAGGAATCAGGAAGCACAGCTTACACCACGCCTGAACATAATAAAGTACTATAAAATGCAAACATTACAGCTCTGAACAGTACGTGTAGAAGCTTTAGCTTCCCATGCGCTTCGAGAGTGTAAAATGTACCGCTTTTACAGTCTTCAGCAGCGCGTGAGATATGCGTGCTTCCACTATATTTGACATAACGTCGCACTCATCCCTTGCATATTTTAAATATTTTTCGCGCACCACTACACATGTTGTCACCCCAAGAAAAAATGAAGTTTTGCTCGATGTTCATACGCCGCGCGAAGTAGTTCTTACAAGATTGGGTTGTCGGAGGCAGAAGCAATGCGTTTGGCGCTTAAAACGTGTTCGTCTCGATAAGGTAACGTATATCTATTCTAAAATAAACCTACACATACCTCAATTTTCAGCATAAAGAGGTAAATTAGTAATGTTCCGCGAGAAGCCATACTTTTTTATACTATGGTTCTTGAGGTGAAAGCGAGTATAGTGGGTTCGCACAAGCAACAATATAATATTGCTACATTGCTTAAACGTTCTGACAGCTATCCGTACAATTAAAATAATTGATAGGCTGCTGTCATTTCAGCTGTCCCCGCACTCAGTGCTAAACGAAAAACAGCAGACGAACTTGCGCTCTGCATAAGCAGTGTGACACCGGCCTTAGTCTACCGTTTAAACGTCTCCCCGTCTGTCCCATGTATGATTTTTTACACGTCTGTGGTATTTTGTATACTTCTCCTTGGATACATTCAACGAACTCTGCATTTGTGTTTTACCCTAACACGACACTTGACCTTTGTGTTGTTTTCCGGTTTGTTCACCTTCTTGACATAATACTTTTAGCTTGAAAGGAGAGGATTAGGCCACACTGGCCTCGGGGTTTTTCGGCGATAATGTTCATCGTGTATAAAAATGTGGATATATGCCAGCACAACAACTGTTTTCTTGTCTACACACGTTTTCTTGGTTTTACCTTTGCCTGAAAATATTTTCGCATTTTTTCTGCTTTAGCCACCATTAGGGAGTCTAGGTAACCGCCTGCTCGTAGTCGAATTACCTCCATTCGTAAGCCATCTAACACTCTGTGGAACACGATGTTCTTTGTGGCTTTCCAGACACATCAATGAGGCGACGCTCCTCTTCACTAGCTTGGAGTGCCTGGAATCGTACGGCAGTATTCCTCTCTACCCTCTGGTCTTGCAGATCCAGCACGTGTGTCTGTTCCAAATGTGATGCTAGTGTCCAAGACACTGTAGGCTGCCTCTCTCTACAGTGATTTGAAAACGAATTCCAGTCCTCTGGTGCGCTTCCTTGAACTTCTTCATGACCTTTGTGCGTATCATGTTTGTCTATTCGTTTATCTGAAAACATACCATATAAGAGTCTACGTATCTGAAACACCTCACGACTTTATTTTCCTGGAACAACCGCTGCAATTCTCTATTACCTTCGGGCAGGGTAAATGTCGCATGAGTCTAGTGCTATGCCTATGCAAGTGCCTCTTCTGCGAGTATACTTTCCCTTCTAATATGGACGTGCAGAGATCATACATATGTTCGTATGAGACCTAGAAAATTCCTTGCGCTGATCCTACACTGCGTTGATCCCACACTGCGCGGATCTCCATATGCAAGCATACCTCATAATGTTAAACAAACTAGCCCAGATTAAAGCATCGTAGGGGAACCAAAAGGCATATTTCTCGTCATGTTACGAGTCATGTTACAAAAGGTGACTTACTTGAACGAGGGATATAATTGTCATCAAATCTAAGATTTAGTGTTTTCTTCTGAATGGTCAAGATCTAAACAAGATTCAACGATAAAAAAGCTTAGACTAAATATAGGCCCTTCGACCGCTCTGTAATCCGTTTATTACAGTACAGCACTATAACTAAACGAAACTTCAAGTTCAGAAATTTCATTTGGGGAGGGGGGGCTTGGATGTTAATTTCTGGCTATGAGTACGTAAAACTCAGACGAAATGAACCAGAGAATCTCAATAGCGGCCAGGCTTTTGCAAATTGACCGCAAAATTCGGTTTCTTAACTTATCGCGCTACGATTTTGCGTGCAGCCTTGCCCACAGGTAATGCATTTTTCTATAAAATTTGCAAAAAGCAAACTTACCCTGAAAAAAAACAAAAAAGGCTTAACTCCTATGGAAACGCAGAGAAGGCACCGGTCTTTAAACATTAGGGCGCCGTTCGGCACGAGAGACAAGAGATGGCGCACGCGGTCGCGACGCCAACTTCCGCCAACGAACGAGCATACGGACGCCGAGAGCCGGCGTCATTAGCAGTCGATCTTCGACTCAAAAGCGGCGCGCGTTCCGCAGGTGACGACGGTCGCAGAACCTAAAACAGGCAGGGTAACGACAAGAAACTGCGAAGCAGACAACATAAATACCCCCCCCCCCAAAAAAAAAAAACAGTTAAAATAACTTGCACAAATCATTTTTTAATCGATTATGTGTCCATTCAATGCGTTTAATTAGTAAGGATGATAAAATCATGCACTGGCAACTGACATCAAAAAAGCTCGCCCCGCTTTTGAGTCGAAAATATGGTCTGCTATTTGACGCCGGCTCTCCGCGCCTTATGCTCGTTCTTTGGCGGTAGTTGGCGTCGCGACCGCTTGCGCCATCTCTTGTCTCCCGTGCCAAACGGCGCCCTAATGTTTGAAGTCCGGTGGGTTCGCTGCGTTTTCATAGGAGTTAAGACTTTTTCCTATATTACTTTTTGCTCAGGTAAATTCGCTCTTTGCAAATTTTATTTAAAAAAATGCACCACCTGTGGGCAACGCTGCAAAAAATCGTAGCGCGATAGGTCAAGGAACCGATTTGTGCGGTCGATTTAAGGAGCCAGGCCGCTATTTGAGACAACCTGTATTGTGACGAGTCACAATATTGCTTTTTGTGGCGTCGGTTTGCCACCTTCGCAATGACTTTATTTCCTTTCATATTTATGCAGCTTCAGTTTTAGGTGTCAACCGATAACGTGGAGGACCGAGATATGTTGTCACTCGCGTCTTCCGACGAGATCGCCGCTGTCCTTGTCTTTGCGTAAGCGGACAGCAAATAGTTCGGAGAAGCCGTGACTAGCCGTCGGGGAAAAGTGCGGTGATAAATCGGCTGAGCGAATTCGCCCATTGCGTACGTAGAATTCTTATGGTGTACATATCGGACGTGATGTACGTCTTTTCGAGGGTTATTGAATATAGGAGGATTGCGTGTTTGCGTGGTGATTTATTGAGATGTCAGATCTTTGAGTTCTCTCGTTCGTACCCCGGAATCCGCATGCCTTTGCAGTCAGAACTCTAGTTTTAAACTTAAGCATTAATTCGATAGCGGTTAGGAGCTCGTGCCGCAGGAAATCTGGCGTCGGTGGGTCCAAAAGATCCCATACTGCAACACGCGCCAGCCATGTGTGACGTCATGTGCTACGTCACACGTGACGTTACGCGTGTGACGTTACACGTGGCTGAGACGTCATGACCATATCGACCCGATAAATTTGGCGAGACAAATTCATCCCGCCAATGTCATTTAGATTCATTTTGGGAAATCAGATTTCACCGCCAAGCCCAGTGAGTCGGCACTTTTAAGGGCTGCTTCCCTACGTCAAATGTGAAGACATCGTCGACTACAGATCCTCCAATCCAGACCGACTGTGCCTCTTGCTTGCTGTAAAATAAAAAGAATTATAAAGCGGGATCGATTTAGGGGGTCGCCTCACGCTCAACCCCACCCACGCCGCTTAGACCGTCCACTGGTCACACAGTGACGTCACCAGTGTGACGTTACACGTGACTTCGACGTGATGTCGACTGACTATATTGACTCACATAACACTTGATGGCGAAGACGAAATTCTTCGGCTGTTTCAGCGCGACAACGTTTCGCGTCCGCCAAATGTAGACGCGTAACACGTGTTCCCCTGAAATTAAAGGGCGAGAACAACATCTCGACAAGCATTGTTCACAAACACAAATCTTAGCGGGAACAAACGTATTTCCGCTAGCAATGTAGCCCCAGGACTGTGATAGGGTCGTGACGTCACAGCTTCTCCACGTGAAACGCCACGCTCGCGCGTCACGTGGCATGACGTCACATGTGACGTTATGTGACGTCACGTGATGCTACCGACTAGACCACGCCCACACGCTTGCACGGCTTGGGAAGGAACGCGGGTTTATTTAAGAAGACTTTGGGAACGGGGCCTCGATAACGCTATCGCGTCCCCCAAGTTTTTCTTATGAAACGTCAGCTTCTCTTCAGTTTCGTTACGTAGGTTGGTCAACATCCTCCATAAATGCGCGATGGTAGCCGTATTGATTTTAATCATCATTGTTCTTGCGGACATGCGTTTTAGATTTTCTTAATTTATTAGTCTCCGAGAAAGCCCCTCAAAACGGCGTGACCTTTTGTTGCACTCGCTTCGTGAAGTAAGATCTCACATTCGTGGTTTTATTTTGCATTTTGTTCTTAAATCAGATCAACCTGCCTTTGAATGTTTCCACAAAAAAGCTAGATTTAATTTCGTTATAAAACGCATCTTTGATTCAACAAATTTTTTTGATATATTTATAACCCGTTTAACTCACACATACCAAAACTGATCGGGAAGCGCAAGCTCAAAGAAATGTCGCCCACGACTCTGCAGTCACACTCGGCCTCTTGCGACAACTTTTTACGACTAAAATTTCTCACATAACTGCGGCTAAGTGTCACCAATGATACCTGGAATCATCCCCTGAGATCAGAAAGTGTTTGTGGTCTGTTGCAATAGACACAACATTATTATAATATACCAAAGAAAAAATTGCATGGTGTGACATCACACGACCTCGGTGTCTGATTGTGGTCGACATTGCGTGAGATTACACGGCCAAGAAATGTCACTCCCAGCAACACAAAGAGTGTACCAGCAGAGTCGTGGAGGACATTTATTGAACATTGTATTCCACAATTCACAACACTGTGTGTATTTCATGCTGAAGTGAAAATATTAGCACTTGCTGAATAAATAATACGTTTGACTACAAAATTAAATCTTGCTATATTGTTGGGACATTACAGTATCTCCTAGAATAGATACCCTAAGGATATTCATTTCTAGAAATAGTAGCAATAAAATAAACCTTTCAAGATCAAAGGAGCTCATGTTAATTCTGCGTAAGCCGTATCAGGAAACAAAGGGACCTGAACATGCAGCGCAGACCCCAGTTTTTGTCCCTCGCGCGTAACACGAACATGCAGGCACTTCCATCACATGCTTCAACGGTGACCCTCCTAAACAAGAAAAAAAAAAGATGCACGACACGCGACATCGCGCGTGAATCCCGCTGTTCTTCCAGACTCCCCACTACACCCCAAACCCTCACCGGACAATAGAGGGACGGCAACAAAGACACGGTGCCGCCTCTTTAAGGCCCTCCAAAGCCGCCCTAAAGGCGGGATTGTCCACCGTCATGCGTCTCTTCTATCCATCTTTTCTTTTATATCATCTCCCTCTGCCCCCCTCAATCTTTCCGTCTTAACACCGTCTCTTTTTTCGTTCCACATTCTTTAGTATATCGCTCCATGTTCTATTTTGTTTCTATCACGCAGGTCCGCCATGTTGGAAGCGTCCCCTTTATCCCCCCTTCCCCTTTCCCGTGTTCTTTTTCCCTCCACCGCGCTAGCTGGAAACCTACAGTCTCGGTTCTTTCTAACCGCACCGTCTTTCTTTTCGGCTTCTATTTAATTGTTTTTTTTCTCCTTCTACTACTCTGTCATTTACTTTCTATAGCTGGAATCTTTCCCTCGTGGGAGTGAGGGGGTTGGCGTCCGCACCTCCTTTTCAGCCTGCCTTCCTCAAAGCTCCCTTTTGTCGGGGACTGCTTGCTGGCTGTTCCTAATTAAATCGGCAACTGCGCATGCGTCGAGAGAAAGGGAGGTGCTTAGCGGGGGAGGGGGAAAGAAGCGCCGCGGTGCGTTGGACCTGATCGAGGCTTTTTTTATCTGGAGAACTCCGCGCGGCTGTGTTGTCGAAGCGGGAAGCGGTCTGACCTGATGGTGCTTTGTGTTAGTTGGCTTTCGTTTACGTTACGCTGAGTCGTGTTAAGTTACGCTGAATTACGTTACGTTGCCATCCGTTGGTTTGTGTTGTGTTTGACTGCGCCGCGGGGCATTTGGTTGCGTTCACGGACGAATAATGTGCGGTGGGAAGGCTACCAGGTCTAGTTCGTCGCAGTTGTTGCAAACACTTCGGTTGCGTTCTGTGTCGGCCTCATAAACTCAAGGTACAGAGTTCGAACCCTTTAAGGTTTCTCCCTCAGCGACCAAACGTGGATTACATCTTTGCCAATAAAAATGCTGAGAGACCACATAAAAGTAGATCAAGTTGACAGACAGCACAATATCTATTTATTGGAATTCATTTGTTGTTTACTTCAATATGTTTTGTTTTCTAGCCCATGTTTGTGCCGTATTTTAGTGTTTAGAAAAAAGGAAGAAAAAACTCTCAAGGTATTATCTTATTAAATTTTATTCTTGCTGGGAAACTCTTCGAAAATGCGAAATTGGTGGGACCATTTTTCAATCTTGGTCCACAGGAAGCATGTTTGTACACTTTTTTCTACCAGCAATGCGCAAAAGTGCCGATCGTCTCGTTTTCTTACCGCCTACTCGCGCTCCTCTATCGCGCTGTATCTCTAAAACTTTTCAATTTTCGCGCATAAAAGACTGATGGCAACAGGTGTGACAGAATGACAAAGTGTCGCGTTGAATGCTTAGTCAAATCGAGTAAACGTGGAATTGAATTACGCCGGACTGCAAAAAAAAAAAAAAGTGGAGTAAAAAAATTGATCGACAGGGGCTTCTGACGCTACCTGCCTCGTTTAAACCACGCAGCACGGGTCCTCTGAAGCTTTAAATATAAAATAACGATTAACCTAACAAAACAAAAACAAACAAAAAAAACACAAAAATAATTCTTGTTTCCTCGTCTGTGTTTGAGAAGCCACGGCGACGCACGAATGGTTTTATTTTTATTTTTTCACGTAACCCTCCAATGCAGCGCAGCGGCGTCGCAAAGCGATAGCTGACGCGCTCGTTTGCGACGTATCGACGTCGCTCGCCCGCGGCCGCAAACAAACGGCACGTGACTCCCGTGTTCCCACGCTGGTTCCGCGCACGCGCAGAGGCGCGCGTGATGTCTCGTAGCCAAACAGCGCGGCGGCGACCACCACAGCGCCGAAAGGGAGCGATAAAACGCGAACAACTCCGGCCGCAAGGCAGACCGGCGGGGTTTCGTTAATACCCTTAATGGCGGCGGCACGACGTCCGCTCAAGTGCGGCTATCGCGCGCACGTGGCGCTGTTGGCCGACGGCGTTTCCTCCGTGATCGTTGGTCGCGTGGGGGATGGGACATCGGTTACGTCGCGACTTCCCATAGACGTAGGGCGACGGGAGTCGGTGCTATTCCGTGATTTCGAGACTGTCTCTCTTCTCTCTTCTTTGCTTGTTTACCCGAATGTATTGTATATGGCATCATAGCAGTTCCATTTTTTATTTAACGTTTTTTCCGCAGCGGTGAACGCTTAAAAGAAGTCGTACTGCATTGTATAAATTTCTTATATCGTACAGCTGAGAGAACAAACTCAAATGGACGCTGACAAGCTTCCCAAAGTCCAAAAACAAATATTTTTTTTGTCAGTTAGTCAGTCAAGCATCGTTGAAACGTCAGAAGGTATCTGTGGAGGTTGCAACAATTCGTTCAGAGGAAGTTACATAGCAAACTGCGGAACAGAAACTCATTGAAGAAAGGGAGGAACTTGATGGTATCGGCGAGATATTAGACAACACGGGGGCGAAAAATAAGCTAGTGAGATCTAAACCAATCTAAACATAGGGTGACCAGCAACATTTCGTTTATGTTCTAGACCGCAGTTTTCTCGTAAAAAAATCGGACGAATAAAATAGGCCGTAATACAGCCTTTAAGATATTGGGGTCTATGTAGGTTTGTAAATCTTTGGGTACTTTGTTTTATAAAGCGGTGTCATTTGTACGGGTTTAAACACACCCACGAATGTTGCGCAGGTAATTTGAGTAAGAATTTGATGACCACATCAGAGTTTGATTACAGCAAGAAACGACCCAATCCGACGGGCCTGAGTTGGGTTAGTTGATTCATTGCGTTGTTTATGTGGCAAACTCGAACAAATAGTGAAAGGGTCGAACTTCCGCGATTTCGTTTATTTGTTCAAGCTGTGCCATATTCGGCGAGCAAGTGCTCTAAAATGCGTCTTTTGCTCTTCAGAACGCAAAGAGGGGAACGCCTATCAAAGGGAAACATAAGGAACGCGTAGATAGCGTTCGATGGGGAAGTCGTGGGGTAAACAAATGCACGAGGTGCGCACGAAGCAGACGAACTTGCACGGCGTATAGACTCTTATAGACCGTTGCAACTCGAGAACGAAGGGCGAGGGTAAGAGGGGCCGGGGAGGAGGAAGCAGACGGAACGCTGGAGAAGAGAGGGGGAAACCTCCTTCTCTCTTTAACGTTCCCTCTGCTTCCTCCTCCCCGGCCAGTCTTACCCTCGCCCTACCTTCTTGAGTTGTAACGGACTATAGTAGTGGCTTCGGCTGTGTTTGGATTTCTCACCGTGCCGTTCCTCATCTCGTCAAAAATGGGCAAGTTCTAGTGGTTTCAGACGGTCGACGTAAGCGTCTCCTGCCGAGCAAGAAGCATCACACGTGCGAAATACAACTATGCCTATAAAGGGAAGCCACTTTTCATCAAAATATTTCAATGCGTTGTGGGTAAAGTATGACTTTGCACAGCTGGGGAGGGACTACTTGTTAGCTGGCGTCGCCACTAGTTTTTAAAGCGTGAAATGCTTTATGGTGGAACCCTCCAATCACAAAATGTTGCCTGTCGGTCCGTCCCTTCGTGCATTTTCCGGTAAATACAGCGGGGAAACTAAAATAGTGCTTAGTTTATGTGACGTGAGGTCACGTGACCCAAACAACAATTCAGTTTACCCCTAAATTTGACGGGAAAATGGACCAACACTTCCCCTCAAAATTTAACAGAAAAAGTGACGTCACATGACATCACGTAACGTTTCCTGTAAACACATTCACTTTCCCCGCTAAATTAAGCGGGAAATTTCATGTCACGTGACCTTACGTCTCTAGATATATACACCAATTTAGTTTTTCCCCGCTTAATGTATCAGAGAATAGGATAAAAAATAAAGGTTCTTTACTCCCCGAAACAAGGCCTTAATGTCTTCTAAAGTACTTGAAACGATCGCACCTTAAATACTTCATTCAATGTATTATAGGACTTTGGAGATAAAGTTCGCTATCCATTTTTTTCCAACTTATAGTTACTATGGCTATCTTGTTGGTGTACTTTATCACCAGTACTTTGCAGCGATCACTGACATCGTTTTTCTACCAAAAGGATATTGCTCATGCAGAATGGTCATGCTTCTTGTTGTAATACCATAACATTTTACTATATTACTTTGTCTTCTATGTATTACGCTCACTCGATGAGAGACGAATGATCATGCAGACAAACAAATACACATGCGTACACACCCACACGAACACACACGCGCACGCATGACGCCCCACCCCCCCCCCCCTACACACACACACACACACACGGACACAAAAAGTAGCTTGGATTGGTTTAACTCTGTTTATGTTTTGAATGTGGCTTGTTTTGAATGTGGCTCCCTTGAATGTGGCTTCTCTGCGGCATGATCCTTTCTGAGGGGAAGTTTACCGTATTTTGTTCAGGGGAAAATGCGACAATTCGAAACCAACACAGTTACTTTTCTTGCCGGTGAGTATACTTTTGAGGAACATCACAAGTAAGAATCTGAGAGGCGATTAATTTGAAGGTGTATAATTGTGGCACATTTTTAAAGCGTATGCATTGTAAAACGTCGACATTAAAAGAACTACTGTTAGTGATATGAATAACGAAAAATAAATATGGCCACTTAGCCCGCTCAACTATTTTACTGTAATGCAAAAAAAAGAAGATATTTATGGTTCTAAGATGCCATTTATTTTACGAAAGCCAGGTATTCTGGCTTTCGTAAAATCTTAGACATCTTTTTTTAATCTCCAGGAAGCGATTCAAGGCTCACGGTAGCTCCATTCAGCTCCCCTTACTCAGTCTCGTTTTCAGATGTCTTGCGCAGGGATTAAGAAAAAAAAAAAGCGTAACTAAAAACATGGTATTTTTATTACGCAGTTGTGAGACAATAGTTTTTATTGTATAATTACATCGAATAACTGATTAAGTTCCTAAATTTAGATATTGTGTAGCTGCCTCTTTGCATAGACTATGCGCCGAAAAACCGAGGAGAGGAGGAGACGAGAGCGCGCGGTGACGTCAAAACGGCGAGATCTGATTGGAATGGTTAGTGGGTAGACATGAAGCTAGCAGCCTTTGTCTCCACTGCACTCGTCGAAAGCGTTAGAACGTGGAAAGCCGGCGTCCGGGGTTCATTCAAACGTGTCCGACGAATGCAGTGGAGACAAAGGCAGCCCTAGCTTTCGCTCTACCCTCTAATCATTCGAATCAGAGCTCGGCGTTCTGACGTCTCCTCCGCGCTCTCCTCTTCTCTCCTCTCCCTCAGTTTGCCGGCGCAAAGTCACTGACAGAGTGGGAACGGTAGGGCGTGTCTTTTGAGTGCACGGCCTCGAGCACGCGCTCCATACCCCCCCCCCCCCCCCGCCGTTCCTTGGCAGTGCGCGCACGCTCAAGGTGCAGGAGACTCCGAAGTTTTGTCAAAGGTAGAGGAAGCTCGCGCTAGATTCGGTGCAACTGAAGCTCCTCCTTGCCGTTCTCCCCTCATCAGTGAGTATACAGGGAGTTTCCGAGAAAGAAAACCGCGTTTTTTGGCCCGGGTTAATAAACTATGTATCACAGAAAGCTCAAACTTCGTGAAAATGCGGCGCTAGCGTTTGGGATAGAATGCGAAAGTAATAGAACACGAGGTTTATCTGGATCAAAAGATAATCGAGGAAAAACGACATTTTGCTATGTGCCGACGTCCGCCTAAGCCTAATGTCGACAAAACAAGCATCAATAATATGGGCGCCTGTAGCATATATTTCAGTAAAACAAACCTGTCAGCAAAAAAGAAACAAAAAAAAAACAAATTTATCTTTTTTGTTGACGATTGTTTTTCACTTATATTAATCCCACAAACGTTGACCATATCTTTTCTTGTTTTGACTACATTAGGCTTAGGTGGACATCGGCTCCTAGACAAATTTCGCTTTTTCTTCAGTTATCTTTTGATCCATCCTACGTCCTTCTAAATATTTCGCCTTCTATCCCAATCGCTAGCCTCAGGTTCTCACGGATTTCGAGCTTTCAGCGATGGATAGTTCATTTCCTCGAGTCCAAAAACACGGTTCTTTTCTCTCGAGAACTCCATGTATCGGGCGTCCGCGAGAAACCCGAACCTTGTTTTTCGCTACCTCAAAAATAAACTAGACATACCGGAGAGCTCAAACTCCGTCAGAACGTAGCCCCAACCGCTCGAGAAAGATACCAAAGTTTCAACAGCAACCGTTATATTATTAAAAAGTTATGTGATTTTCTGAAATTTTCAATGGGAAAATGTTGCTCATTTGCGCCCGTTTTGCTGTCTCGCGCCATAGAGCTCCACGTGTTTGAGAACTCCGTCGGCCGCCATTTTGCTATTGAAAATTTTATAAAATCACCTATAACTTTTTAATAAGATAGCGGTTGGTACTGAAACTTCAAAATCTTGCTCGAACGGCTGGGGCTGTACGTTCTGACGGAGTTTGAGCTCTCCACGATGTTTAGTTTATTTTTGCGGTGCGAAAAACTAGCTTTGGTTTTCTCGTGGACTCCGGGTACTATGTTTTTGTTGAAACACTAAGAACGCACCCCAATATAGTTTTAAGCTAGTGCGCTGAGGGTGCGTTCGATAGCAAGCTACAATTTTGAGTATGCCTGGGAGAAGAGCGTGTTGGTTCAAGTGATGGATGAAGAAAGAATAAACAATTAACACTGGGATGTGGTTGTGTTGTCCCAGTGTTAATTGTTTATTTTTCTTCATCCATTACAATTTTAAAGCATGAAATGCTTTTTAACGCTACACTCACAATCCCGAACTTTTGTCCGTCCGTCCGTCCGTCCGTCCGCCTGTCCCTCCGTCCGTATATTTCCTGCTAAATTTAGTGGGATAGTTGATCTCACAAGTCTTATACAGGAATTGAATTTCTCAGCCAAATGAAGTTAGAAATTTTATATTATTAATTTGATGTACCTGTCAAAATGGCCCAATGACCTAACCTAACCTAACCTAAAGTAACCTACTCTTACCTGACCTAACCTAACCTAGCCTAAGGACATACCACGTGGTTTCAGATTGGTTCGTGATTTAACCTGAGGACTCTTAGCTTCGGCTGTAATCTATCTTAAGGTGAGACGAAGTGTAAACATGAGATGTCAAGAATAACCGATTCCGTCATTTCAGTGTTTCAGCACGACCACTGACCGTTTGACGCACGTTTTGTTCTTCTCCACCGCCATCGAATGGCCTCTAGTTTGGAGATGACGCGCATTGCATGGTTTTACGACTTAAGCTTGTAACTTTCGCAAACGTCAGGCACATCCATGCTTGATACCATCAACCTGAACACTTTCGTGGAGCGGCTTATTGTCTAAAGTTTGATTTGACGATAAAGAAAGATAAATGTCTAGTATAAAAGTTTTGTCAGTAGTAGCTTCTATTCTTCGTCCTACCTCTAACAAAAAAGAAAAAGAGAAAAAAAGTAAACGTTTTCTGATTTTCATTTTTGTCTTGGTTGGTGGGAGGACGGTTAAAGGAAGGAAAAAAAGGTCCTTCGGGAAGGCGGTTTTAGCGCACGGCTGGGCGTCTCTTTCATGCAATATGCATGAGATCTGGCTCATGCCGGCGAAGGCACCGCGTTCGAACGGGCAGCAACAGAACGAGGGAATGCATTTTGCTTTTATGCGCCCAAACACTTTCGCTTTATTATCATCACTGCCCTCAGCAGTCTTCCTTTTTTTCCCCTTCACTGAGCAGGTACCGAGGTGTCTCGGATGCCTTCGCTCTTTCTGATAATGTGCTTATCGCTTTTGGCATTTGTATTTATTTGGAAGATAGGTCAGACTCGGAACAGGCCCGCTATGAAGTATTGCGGAAAGGCACCCTATATCTAGCATGTGATAGAAGTCCCGCATAAGTTGATAAATTCAACAAGTGCAAAAAAAATTAGCATTGTGTGTAACTACTTTTGTTTGTGAGTGGCACAACTCTAGTTGAATCAAGACCAACTTTTATGCCATTATTAGTTGTTGTATAAGTAGTAACTGACAGGATAAGAACGGCAGGGCAACGTTTTCACATACCCGGCCTGCAGCACGCACTCGTTGCACCATGCTTTCGAACCTGCACCATGCTTGCGCTGCACGTGCATATTCGAAGCGCACGAGACACCAAAGTCTTATCGAAGGTAGGAAGCCTGCGCTGGAGGTCATACAACGGAGACACAGACCCTGCCGTTTTCATCTTGTCAGTGACTGTAGTGACTTTTCTTGGAGGATACCCACGAACAGCTTCAGGCCTTAACGGCGGAACAAACAAACAAACAAACAAACACACACAACAAAACAACTAAAACAACAAATGAAACGACTTAAGCCGCACAATTATAAAACTCACAAAAATGAAATTAAAATGCATATTTTATTTGCTACCGCTGGTATCACTAGGTTTCAAAAACAACATTTAATGTTATTATATATATATATTAGAGGTAGGAAAATTAAAATCAGTTATACAAGGCTTACATTCGTCTGAGGGGCAATATACTTGGCGTGTCTATCAACGTCCCTTAATTCTTGGAGAGCGAGATGGCACATGAGAGCATATACTTATCGTTGGCTGACTTGCGCAGGCTGTATACCTTGCCGTTCAAGACCTTATGCAACAACAACGTCAACAACGTTAACAACATACCTTAACCTATCAGTGTTACCCGATATTTTTATCTCTCCCGAGGGACTGTTTTCAGCGTTGCTTAATCTTTCGACAAAAAAAGCTGCTGGTCATGACGGCATTCCACATATGTTCCTGGTTCGCTATGCAGAATGGTGCTCAAAATATCTTTATCTAATATTTAAAAAATCATTGTCAGAGTCCGTTATTCCTGTAGAATGGAAAATTGCCAAGATCGTTCCCGTTCACAAATCTGGATCCCATCTCTTGCCTGGGAACTTCCGGCCAATTTCTTTGCTTCCTTACTGCTCTAAACTCTTAGAGCACGTTGTTTTTAAACATTTGGCAGCGTATTTAGAAAATCACAATTTTTTTAACGTGAATCAACATGGTTTTCGTCATGGCCTTTCAACCACGACGCAATTACTTGAAACCGTCCATGATTTTGCTGAAATATTAAATCGTTCTAAACAGGTTGATGTAATTTTTCTTGACCTCGCCAAAGCGTTTGACAGAGTGTCACACTGTAAACTGCTTCTAAAACTTAAATCAATCGTGCAAAACGATATCATCTACTCCTGGCTTGAAAATTACTTGCTAGAAAGAAAACAGTACGTTCAGATAAACTCTAGTGCATCCACGCCAGTCCCTGTGCTATCAGGCGTTCCACAAGGGTCAGTCCTTGGGCCTTTACTTTTTTCAATTTTTATAAACGAAATCACTGCTAACATTCCTGTGCGTGCACGTTTATTTGCGGACGATGTTGTTATCTTCACTGAGGTAAATGATGTTAGTGACCAGACTTTACTTAACAGCTGCTTATCCAAGATCCACGATTGGTGTGACTCGTGGCAGATGTCACTAAATGTTAACAAATGTGTTCGAATGCATATAACCCGCAAAACTAGTTTTCTTTCCTATAATTATTCCATTAACAATACTGCCCTAGCCGAAGTAACTTCCTATAAATACCTCGGTGTAATCATTTCAAACGACCTGCGTTGGAACACCCATATTAAGTACATTGTTCGCAAGGCATTAACTAAGCTCTGGTTTCTACGGCGAAATTTAAAGCAAACCTCATCGGATGTAAAATTAACAGCCTATAAAACGTTTGTTCTGCCTATATTAGAGTACGCGTCCGTTGTCTGGGACCCGTTTACTAAAACCAACATAAATTTACTTGAATCCATTCAGAGAAAAGGCTTACGTTTCATATACAACAAATTTCAGAGACAATACCCGGTTTCCGAACTATATGTGTGTTCCAGCATTAGCCCATTAACCCATAGACGCATGTTTCAAAGATTAAAATTTTTGCTCGACCTACTAAATAACCGATTTAATATTGACACCTCTACATATATTTCTCCTGCTCTTCATAATTACCCCACGCGAAATTTTCATTGTAGATCATTACAAGAATACAGCTGTAGGGTCGATGTATTTAAATTCTCATTTTTCCCAAGGACCATTCATGATTGGAATGCCCTACCCAGTCATGTAATAAATGCTTCATCTGAGTCATCACTCATTGCTAACCTCCGGAGTTTCTGTAACTCCTGCGATTGACGGTATTTCTTGTAGTTTTTTTTGTTGTTTGTTTGTTTTTGCTTTAATTTTTTATTCAATACTGTATAATGATGACATTGATTGCCTTATTCACGTGTGCTAAAATGACTAGAAATGTATGCCTTTATACAACATTATGTACCTCTCCTACCACATCTCCCGAAGGAGATAGTAGTATCAATAAATAAAATTAAAAAAAGTGCTGTGAACATACAGGACGAAGACTGCTTTGCGTATTTAAACTTAAACTTAAAAATGACGGAATAAAAGTCAAAGTTAAACAGAATGAGCGAAATGCAACTTGTTTGCATAAGGACTAATGTCCTACTACTTGCGGGAAAACAAGATAACGTCGCTAAGATAATCTCTTGCTGCTGACATTATACAAGACGACCACTCCTCACTAAAGGAAAATGATAACTTGACGTGTTTCTAGTGAAAATAACCAAAACAAAATATTTGCTCTTGCTTTTTTTTTTGCGACAGGTCTAGGTATTACAGATCTAAACGTGGAAATACCACTTGAGGTAACCTGCCATTGGGGAATTCATAAATTATACTGCACGAGTAGTATAACCTTTTTAGTAAACAAACAAAAAAACTTTTTGTTTGTTTGTTTGATTGGTAAATCAGTCAAGAACTCACTTCCGCAACAAAACAAAGTTTGTTAGAATATGCTGAACCCAAGCCAACAAAAGCGCACGATTTTTTTTTTGTTGCACAGCAGAATAAACATAGGCATCTCTATGGGTTCAACGTTCACCGGATTGTGGATCTTAAACTTGTTTCGATGCGTGTGCGAGAGGGGCCAAAGCTACAAGTAGGAGCAAGTTACCCCGAATAATGATTGCAGTGCATGGGTGCGCGTGCCCGGCAGGGACGCTAAAAGCTCAAAGCTCGCTCTCGTAACTTCAGCTACGTTCGCACTTCAAGTGAAACGGGGCACTGGGGACGAGATGTTTCGGTGGCTCCTTTTTACAGATCCTATTTACGACGACAACACTAGGATTATCGATCACCAGGGATAATTTCGATGCTGTGTAAAAGGCACAGTGAAAGCGTACAGTCACCGTGTCTTAAACCAACACCGTCAAAGTTGGCAATGTAAGGTTCTTTTTATTTCTATCAAATAAAGTAAAATTCAATATACTCAGGACTTCATACTGAGCGTTTGGCCCATCGTGTAAGACCGTCCGCACCGACGGCACCGCGCCCCTTGGAGAGATAGTGCAACCAACCTCTGCTGCGCTGTCCTCGCGCAACGCAGCCTAGGCTGGTTGCACTATTTCTCCACGGGGCGCGGTGCCGTCGGGCCGAGAAACACTCCGATAGCAAACCGAAACTTAAAAACCCGTCGAAGTTGTGCGGTTTTTCAGAAAGCCGTAAAACGCGCGCGTGCCTTCTAACGTTCTGAAATTTATTGATCTAGTGTTTTTCGATGATGCTCAGCACGTTTTTAATTGATACCAAGCCCTTAAAAACAATCTTAAAAAGTTAATTACGCAAAATTAATTAACAACCGAATTCCCCCAAACGTTATTAATTTTACTAAATGGGCCCCTGGCCCAAAACCAAAATGACACAAGCCTTTTTTTTTCTGTTGCGACGCGTAGTTTTCGCAATATCGTTTTTGTACAGTTTTTGTGGAACACCCTGTATATATATGTACAGGGTGTTTAACGAAAAGTGAACAAATTGATTAGTTCATCATCGCGTTCCGCCGCTGCTACCTTTGCGCCTGCTTCACGAGTAGCAACTTTGGCGCGCCCCCAAGTTTCTCCCCTTTCGCAGTGTTTAAAGTATCCTATTGCAAGAAAATGTCTACTCCATCCCAGAAACATTTCTGCAGTGTGGACGAAGGCAGTGACACGAATGCCGTGACTTTAGAAAGTGCCTTTTATGCGCAAGTTTTTGTAAAAAAAACAAAAAAACAATACATTCTGCTGAGCTAGTATCAGGCGTCTTTGCGTTTTTCTGCACTGTAAGCATGCATATGCAAGATGGAGTATAGTTTACTGTAACCACTTTGGAGTATTAATGACGGTTATTTTATATGTGAATTTCATTTATTTTTTTAGATTTATTAGTCTTGTATGTTTATTTGCGATGTCTGTTTTATCTCGTATTTGTAAATATTTGTATTTTTACTCGTCTTTTTCTTTCCACTTGGTTGATCTGTTTGTCTTTCCAGCAAGGTAATCATTTTCTCTCCGTCTTACGTTGTGTTTCTGAAGATATATGGGGAACTTAATTTGGTTATTTCGGCGAACGTAGTATCTGAGTTATTATGATTATTCTTAAAAAGAAAGGGTTCAAATAAAAACAAATAAGTTTTTTTTGTATTGACCACATCTTACTTATACCATTTTTTGTTAGTTGATTTACTTAGATGTGTTTAGACTTTCTTTACATTTTCTATTAACATCGATGCCATTTCAATTCCTTACGACCGCTCTCTTTCACCACATGCTCGCTCGACTTGACCATTAAACAAAAAAAAATAGTTCGTGAGACTTTGTTAATTGTAATTTAGCTGCGCATAAACACGTACTGCACAAACGTCCTCACCCTCAAAGGGGTTATCTTGTAATCTTTAATAAATTGGCAACGTATTTGAAATTGGCTCTACATTCACCAAACCCAAACCAATCTGAAACAAACTTTAGGTTCCTAACGCAACACAAAAATTTTATTTCGCACAAAAGAGAGACATGCTTGGTTAGAACATTTCACTATTCCAAGGGCCCAACTTGTTCCCGGATAAACGATGACTGTTAAAAGAGATAGCGACTTGGAACGAGGTTCGTGACAAGGTTCATTCGTTACTTGGAGCCCAACTCCCACGTCTGGGTACCTAAATATTTGTAATAAAAAATAAACAAGAGCCGAACTAAAAAAACGAAAAAAAAACATAAACAAACATAGCTTTAAGACCAACGGATCGTGCTCACCACTGAAAAAGAAAAAAATGCAGTTCGCACCTTTATCTCCTAATGTCCTAGGTTCGTGCAGGGATGTCTCCTCTGTCCCTCCCCCGTCGAAGAAGGCACAGAAGGACTCGTGAATGGAAGAGCGCCCCATGTGTCATTTCTGCGGGAACCCTCTCTCGTAATGTCCGCATTAAAGAATCACCATAATCATCACCGTCACCGCCGCTGCCACTGCTGCTTCCTGGCAGTAAAAAATAAAAAATGAAAAAAATGGCGGTCAAAGTCGGAACGGTGCCACACCCTCGAGTAACCCGTACTCGCGCACGAGTGCTAGACTCTGCTCTCGGCTCTACGAGGGTGGAGCGACAAATAGGAGCAGTCGGCGGAGCAGATGGAAAAAGTAGCGCACGCCATTCTGTTTTTTTATTTCTCTGTAACTCCGACCATTGTTTTACAAGTTTTAAAACGAACGGTACGACATGCAGATAACCCAGGGGTAAAAGGTGAATGTATAAAAAGAGACGTGAGGTGGCTTTTGTGTGTGTGTTAAACTTAGTGTCTAATAAAAACTGCTAAATAGACGGGGATCTAAAAAGAGCAGGTCATCAGGACGTCTGATGCACGCGACGGGCGCAGGGTTTAAATAATTCAGGTCGATAACGTGGTCTGTAAGCACGCGCTCGCCCGACGAATCACCGTGGCGGTTCAATTTGTCTGTCTTTTTTCTCCTTCTGATCGCTGTTGTCCGTTTGTCGTCGGTCACTTGTTCTATCTACCCTTGCCGGCAAGTTATAATACGTTATGCATAGTTCGACATGTGAGTGAAGACTTCTTCTATAAAAGAACCATAAAACATCTTATTTTTAACATTTTAATAAATGTTATTTAGATGAAATCTAGGAGTTCAGTATATACAATAATCTCTAACATCTTAAGAAAACGTAGTATGTAGCGAGTCTCGAGCAACTTACTATTGCTTCGTAGATAATGCGGAGCGCAAATTCTTCTGCTTCGTTTTTTGCAGGGGTTGTCGGTGACGTCAGAACAACGCCGAGCTCTGATTGGCTCTGATTGAAGGATAGTGGGTAGACCTAAATGGTAGCTGCCTCGGAGGTCTACCCACTATCCTTCAATCAGAGCCAATCAGAGCTCGGCTTTCTGACATAACCGCAACCCCTGCAAAAGAAGCAGACGAATTTGCGCTCTGCATAAGATTGCCTTATTAGCAATATAAGAACGCGTAAAAAGCAAATCACGAAGCAATAAGCGAGAATACAATGAGCCCCGCTTTGCAATTCTTAAGCAGTCGGCTACAATATTTTATTCGCGTTTTTACTTTAAAAAAAATACAAGGTAAAGTAAAGCACTCTTCACTGTCTCTAGTCATGATTAAAACAAGATGTCTTTTTTTTTTTTTCTTTTTTTGCCGGCTATATTTTGTTATTGTTTATCACAGGTGTGCGCTTGGGTCGATCATGCCCAGAACGCGTGGTGTGCTGCAGACATTGTGAGAGCTCGAAGACTGTCGTCGTCACCGCAGCAATTGGCCACGAACGCGAACCCGAACATTCACCGACGAATCGCTCGCTACCGAGCGCAAGCCGACAGGTGAGCACGTGCTCGTGTGCCCGATCCGCGGATTTGACCGTGACGCCTACGGAACGTATTTGAGCCCGAGAGTAGCTCGGAGCACGTGGAGTGAAAGCTTGCGATTGTGTACCTCGGGTATCCGTACTTCCCGATTCAATCCGCACTCCTGCATGTTTCTAAATGAATCACCAATGTATCGCTGTGCGTTACGTGCAGCTACTGCGTGGCGGATGTTAATGACCATAATCTAGGATTCGTAATGCACTGAGATAATTGCACGTTTAAAGCGAAGACACGAGTCTAACTTCACGCTGTTTGAACGTAAAATACAAGCCCGTACCCGATAGAGTAGTTTCGCTGCCTCCCTGCTTTTCTTTGTTGATTGGCTTTTAAATCAAAATGTTCTTTTTGGTTATATTAGACCCTATTTATTTATTTTCAATTGGTTTAAACCTGTTATACCGTTTGGTGGTGCAGGTAGAGAGACAAATTTTATTCTTATTCATTTTAGCTCTCGCTCAGAAAATGTAAAATGTCTAGACCTCCATACAACAAAGCTTTTTTGTTGATTAACAACTGAAAAACGCAAAGGACAAGACATTCCGTCTATAAAATATTGTTACCAACAGAATATTAGTCCGATGTGCGAAAACAATTATTGATGATACTCCTTTGTCATCTTCAGAATATCTCCACTAACGGATATAGCGGGTTTCTTCAGTGGTGAACCACAACCACCACAACCAACAAAAACACAACGAAGACCATTGAAAACTACAGGACTAATATTATCAAAATATTGATAAATATGATTATATTAAACTTAAACAAAATACAGGCACAAATTAAAGAAATAAACAATCGCGTTTCTTCCCAATATTAACAATAATATTAAACGTATATTTATGCGAGGTTACGCTCTGGTGGTCCTATAATCCCAGTGGCAGTTTCGTACACGTATGCGCCGTCGTTAGCTCCGACATATGATTTCGGTCTTTTTTTTTTTCCGCTCGTGCAGGTATATCCCCGTCATCAGCGGAGTAAAAATGAAACCTAAATAAAATGAAAGCAAGAAAGCAATCAACCTCGAGCGTGCGGGAACAGTTATTCGGTACGCGCATTTGGCCACGCGCGCACACACACACACATCAAATAAACACATAAAACTAAAGACGTTTGGTAAAAAGACCTCAAAGAACGCACGACAGGAATGGCGAACCGACCGAGCAGCGTGGGCACGCAAGACAAACATACGAAAGCCAGGCCGAAATGATAACAGTAACGCTCGGAACACATACACGCGCGCACGCAGACATCCGCACAGATACAGAAAGAACGCGAGGATAATCAGACCTGACAGTAAGGATGAAAAAAAATATTCGGCACTAGCTTGAACACACGGGGAACGCGGAAAAAAACAATAAAGAACCACGGGTTTGAAGTTTGTTTAATCTGGGCCCCCTCGCGCTACAGGACTGGTGACCGGATTACACAAAAGCTTCGGCTCCAGGGTTTGGCTTGCACACACAACAGTTCGGGATACGAGCGAAGGGAGGGCGGCCGCTTCTCTTCCGACCCGTTTAAATGTGATTACGGAGTTGGAGATTAAAGTGCGCCCTCTAGTGGCACACCATGCTTGTCTTTCTCTTTCTTTCTTTTCTTTTCTTTCTAATACTTCTCCGCGCGCTTCGATGTTGCGCCGCAGGGAATCTGCGGTGGCGCCGCTGGTATTCTCTTCAGTTTTGGCGATCTTTGCGTGTGTGTGTCTCCATGCGTGCACGTGTGTGCCCCTGAGCGTGTGCAGTTTTGTCGATGCCTGTTCGGTCGTTCTCCCGTGACATATTGGGCTTCTTTGCCTCACCAGAGAGGGGGCGCGCTGTCTTTTGACTGGTGATTTGTGGACCCTTTTTTTCATTATTATTTGCTGCTATCTGCTTTTATCCTCGTTATCGATATGAATTGATTGTCGGGCAATAGTTTGCCACCGGCGATGACTAGCAATTTCGTGACTTATCTGGTGCAATCGGCTAAACATGCTTGTTAGTCAGTTTGATGTGCTGATCACGAACTGAGGAAATTTGAGTTACCGTGGTAACGTCGTATTTGATGAACCCTGCAAATGCCAACAGAAGCTAAAATGCCCAGCCATTACCATAAACTATCGCGCCATCGAACTTGCAGTATCCACGCGAATGCAGTGCTTGAGGTTGGGACCTGGTGTTAACAATTCAGGACCTACTCTTATCTCGTTAAAACTTAGAAGCGATTTTTTTTCTTAAAAGTTGAATGACAAATAGCGGCCAACGGAGCCCGCGAGCACATAGATATGTTTATCTTATACTGCCGTGAAATGACACCAATATTTTATCACCGACAATTTCCGAACTTGTTTTTATACCTTTTAAACAAGGTAGCACAAGGCACTGAAACTTCGGAATCTTATTCCAATCGTTAGTGCTACACTCGGGTGGAGACAGGGGGGTCTAGCGTTGTGTAATTTATTTTAGAGGAAAAAAAAAACGATTTCGAATTGCATTTTACGAAAGTGTCGTACATTTAGTACCAACAATCTGTGTTTGGGAAGGTTTTGCATGACAGTATACTAAAGTCGGTTAAATGTAAAGGGAAGCTCAGGCGGTTTCTTGAGTTACCCGTACATAGCACATTTTCAAAATATTCAGGATTTACTTTTTCCGGCATGCTGTCTATTATTTCTAAATATAAATTAACTATTGAAAAAAACAGCCGTGAAATGAAGGTGGTAACAATACGAACATCCAAATTTTCCCACTCTCTCCAGTGAAGGGACGTCACATGTTTCATAACTTGTAAATCGAGCAAGCGGTCTAAAAAACACAGTATTTAGGAAGCTTTTTTGGTTTTTGTTTTGTTGGTATACGTTTTTGCAACATTCGTTTCACAGTATCGAAATTCCTGGAATCCTTGTGAGACAAGCTGTACTGCCCCTATATATTAAAACATTTGACACAACATTTTCAGTGTTGCCAGCATAGAGCCATTAAGCCTCCCAGACCAAATGTTAAAATTCAAACACTTCGCTAAAGAAAAAAAAATTGTGCTTGTAATTTGGGTTTCTATATTCGTATTCCCTTAAGAACCGAAGGGAAAAAAATAGTCCGGCTGCTTGCAGAACTTACTAGTTTCCCCTTTGGTGTGTTCGATTCAGATATAGTATAAAGCTGCATCTTAGACATCTTTCTTTTTTTTTGTGCCCTGGAAGGTGAAAGAATGGAACCGACTATTGTGATGTGGCTACAAGGAACGTATTAGTATAAGGTAGGAATATACCGGAAGCCCTCATGATTTCTTACCTATTACTAAACTACTCAGTAGCGTCGTTTAGCCAAGAACGAAACTTGACCACACAATGCTCTATGAGACGTTTTCTTGAATTTTCGAATCTCTTTCACTTTTTAGTAAATGCTGAAACATAAGATAAATAGAGTTTGCTCGAATTGCATTGTTTTGTGATGTAATTCATTAAAAATAATATTAATAAATTCAATACTCAAATTTTAAAAGCACTTGCCATATCTTTAAGAAAAGCAAAGGATTCTTAATTATGCGACATTTCTTCCGACATTCACGACCATATATATGGTATAGTTCGAGGAACACATCGTTCATTGTATTAATTGCTTTCTTAAAACACACACGCACACACGCAAATAAATTTGCATATTTAGAGCTGTTATATTAAAGGCTGGTTTACACATTTTCAACGGTTGCATTCGCGTGCAAAAGGAACGATCATTACGACCAATGCACCGCAACAACCGTGAAAATGGATTGCTTCGCAAGGCTACCCGGCCCTTGCATCGTTGCCACGCTGTGTACGGCGAACACTTGTCCCGGTGTCTTTGTCGTCATGATCGTTTCGGCTGCATGCCAACGCAACCAACGCAGATGTGTGGACCGCCCTTCAGACGGTGGCCTTTAGCCACAAAAAGTGTCCCGCACACTAAAGGCTGGTTCAGACAGCCCCGTTTTCTTACGTTACCTATACGTTACCTTACGTTACCAGTACCACACACCTGTGCTTTATATTAAGCGTGGCTACAAGTTCAAGGAGATAGCCTGGTATGCCCCATTCGAGACACGAATGTTTTGCCAACTTAAACGTAACGAGAAAAAAAAACGCGAGAAAGCGGTGCTGTGTGAACCAGCCTTTAGATCGCCGAATCGTCAGCACGCTAATCCAAAACGAGCAGCGCTGTACACTACTCATAGCAGTGACGGCGTGCATACTGCACCGCCACGCACTCGGGAACGTCAATAATGAAGATTTAATAACTTAGCCTCAACAAGAGGAAGTCAGAACCCTACTGCGTTCCAATGGTAATGTAGACTCACACGCTCAAAATCTTTTACTTCCTTAAGGCTGTAAATGAAATCGTCCCAAGGGACAAAATAAATAAATAAATAAAGCACCCAACATACTTGCACTAACATAGGCTTAATTTACACCGTCGGCCATATTTACGAAGTATTCAATCCAAGCCGACATAATAACAAGTTCTAGAAAGGGGGGGGGGGGGGCTCCCAACGCTGGGGGTCTCCCGAGCAACTGGGGAGTCGCACGGAGTACGCGCGGCGGAAGTTCTGCGCGTGCGCAGTGCAACGCTGCAAGATACCCGGAGGACCCTAAGCTTTGGAGCCCTTTATTTTAAAATCCTGTAATAATGAGCATTAAAACTCTAGCCTATTGCGTATTTATACCTTTTCGAGATTTTTGTTGTAGCTGAAATAAACATTTAGACAGAGGAAGCTATATTTCAAGGTTTCGTTTTGCTCGTGTTCCATTCATATTCACCGTATTCGGTGGGAGTTGGTACCACGAGGGCACCACAGTATTTGGTGCCCCCGTAGACTTCCTGTAGTGTATTTATGTGTTCCTCAGCAACACGCAGCGATCGGGTAAGAGGGGTTTCCTTCGGAGAAGTACCTATAATGCGTTTGTAAGAATATGCGTAAGAATATGTGAGAATATGTGTAGGAATAGTCCAAATAACAAAAAGATGATAAACAAAAGGAGAAAAAAAAACCGGAAGCGCGCAGGGGTCCGCGACCCTGTTTGCGTGTTGCAAACCCCTGTTTGCAAACAAACATTGGTGAATATATGGGTTTGCGTTCGACGAAGTAATTAACCTAAGAACGACGAAAACTTTTCAGTTCAATGCGAGGCATTGTTCTACGTGGCGAACGTGGCAAGATATAAATCTAAGTTTCTTCTCGGGCACTTTCTGACATTTGTTGAACAGTATTAGAAACATTAATATCCCACCCTCGAAACCGGGGCTCCAATCAGTGTAAACATGGCTCGAGCGGCAATACCTGTTTCCGATTCTTTTCGAGGCAATTCATCTAAGCTCTGATTGGCGGATAGTTGAGCGGTAGAGTTTACCTTAGCCCAGCGTTGTATTCTCATTGGCTCACATTACAAAAAAAAAGTTCACTTACATGGTATTGTTGCGAGATACAAGTTCATTTACCTGTATGCAGACCGAGAAGATATGAGAGGTCGAAGTTCAAGAAAGAAACCACAAGTTCAGTCACGTACGAATATTGATTCTAGATCGGCGAGCGAGGACTCTCTGATAATAGTAATGAAACCTCCTTGTCTAGAATCTAGGCATTGCTTGCCTGCAGCGCCGTGAAATATACTTAACATAAAATGGTTCGTTTTCCCGGTACGCTTACGCGAAATAAGGGCAGCGAGAGCCTCCTATGTCTTCAAATGTGCTATAGACAATGCTAAAGTTGAGGCTTGGGGCGAGTTGGTACATACAGCGCTACGTCCGTGTCACTTCTTTGTCTGGTCTTCGTCTTTTCGCGCTGTTTTTAATTCCGATGATATAGACAAACCGTAAAGTCAGGCCTGAGCCCTTAATCTTAAATATATATATTTTATAGAAATGGTATTGGGCTCAGCAGAAGCGTTTAAGTTCGTAATGGTGAGCGTAATTGTCCAAAAACAATTTTTATTTAGATTTCAGATTTGATGAACGGCAGTTTATATAACACACATTCTGCAGTAGTGACCCTACTGAAGGAATCATGGCGTAGCACAAACGTTTTATATGTAGTCATGCCGGAGCTATCTACACCGTGTCACCTAAGAACTTTTTTTGTTGTTTTTTCATCGCTGCAATTAACTACGCATCGCCGCAAGCTCAATTTACATTGAAATATAGTGCCGCGCGCGCATGTTGCCAAGTAGGCAGCGCGGGCGTGGCCTACACGCGAAAAGCCAGGGTTCGACGCATCGTTTGTTTATTCCTGCAATTTAGCGTTCTGGTAAATTCGAGAATCTTGTTGCTTGTTCGAGGTCCAAATGTTCTACGCGCCGAACCTTCTACGCCGATTATTCCAAAAGCCCACGCGTGTACATAAGGAACTTCGCGTGATGAGCCAAAGTCCGTTTCGCCCCAGCGTTCGATCCTGATGTTACACCGACTTCGACGCCCGCGACGCTCTGCTGTTATCTTCCGTTTTCTTTTTGTTTTGGGCACAAGTTCGCCCCATTAAACGTTTCAGTTTTATTTTCAATTATTCATTGTTTGTCATTTTGTAATTCGTGACAATAGCACTAAGGGTTCGGACCAGATCTCAATTTTAAAGCTTGACGTTACCTAAACATTATAACTGATTTTCAGAACCTTTAAATGGAAAAATGGGGCCCCTTCCAATATAAGTAGCTGACCCCATTCATTCTCATGCATTCGTGGGCTCCGTGGGCCACCATTTTTCCATTAAAATTTCAGAAACTCGCTTGTGAATTTTGAGTCTGCAAACGGCAAGCTTTGAAACACTAATATTTTTTAGCGGGGTACCACGTAAACGCTGCTTGAGTGTTTACTGACAAATGACTTGTATCTGTACACAAAGAAGGCGCAATACCTAATTTTTCAAAATGACGAGGCTTCTATGCGTGGCCAGTGTCCACACTCATGCCACATATCTGTGCGCAGCGTGTTGCTGTATAGGTAATCTGTTGGAAGTCCGTACCGTAACCTCTGGAAGAACTTACTTGAAAGTGAATCCAAATTAATTTGTATCATAATTGTTTTTCGAGTACAGGCGGTTGTGATTCGGATTATCTAGTTGTTTTAAGTATAACCTCAACTGCTCAACTTGTTCATTCTCCTGTCCGCGTCATCGAATATTTATCTTTAATATTTCTCAGGATTTGAAGAAATATGTTACCTAAGATAGTTATTCTAAATAATTCTTAATTAGAATGCCTTCGTAGTTGAACCGCGGTGTTATTGCGTGCTTTAGAAAGTTGCAATTCGGTAACAACATTTTTAGTCAGGGAACTGTTAAAATGGACAGAGGGAGAGATCATGAATTGCATATATATTAGTGCAACCGTATAGAAGTTTTATTCTTAACGAGTGATTATGACTTGCAGGTAAATGCACGAGGGTGATTTGCAAAAGTATAAACGACCCATTTTGTGAAAAAAAGTAAATTTCAAAATAGGATAGCTTTTTTTCTTCTTAATTTCTCGCATGTCTCTGCTAAACGTTAAATTCCTCCGCACCGAATGCCATGTAAAGAATCTTAAACGTATACCGAAAAGTACCACGAGTCAAAACTGTTTTCGTGAGTTTTGTAATATTTATTGCGACATTTTGGCAGATTATGGTACAGGCGGCCTTGTACGTACTTACGGCATTCGATTGCGTACAGTTGCGTGACAAAGTTTCCCTTTCTGAGGACACGTGCGCAACTTTGGATTGCGCTCCATTAGGACACGTTAAGTACCCGGATCACGTTATGAAGCACTTTGCCTCTATTCATTCTTGCTGACGTTGGAGGCATACGCCACTGAAGCGTGACTCTGAGTAGTTCAGAGCTGCCTCGTGGACGAGTTTTTGTTGCCGTTCTAGCTTAGTTCAAAGGTGGCACGCGTCAGGCACAAATATTAGTAATAATGAAAGCTTGCTTAGAACATTGTTCGGTTTTATATTTTAATCTTAAGAGCCTCTTGTAGCAATCAAACGGAAACTCAAGAGCCTAATCGGTTTGAATAGGTTGCACAATTTTATCAAATTCGAGTTATATGAAGATGTTGTAATAAGTACATTAATTGTTCGCAACTATTGGTTGAATGTGCACTTTTTGAGTGAGTTATGAGTGAGTTAAATTAAGAGAGAGCGAGAAGACAGAGAGAAGAGAGGGAAAGGAATGGAAGGAGGAGAGAAGGAGAAAGGGATGCCAACACAACGAGTAGGTACATCATCAGTCGTAATCAGGTGGTTTCAAGGGGCGGTTAAACAGATTTTATAATTGAAACCTTTTCGTCAGTCACTTAGTCCCTATAATCAATTCACCTGGACTTTACCTCATGCTGTCAGAGCACGACTTAGTTAGTGCCAACACGTGATTGCGGGATTGTGTGTTTTTTTCTCTCACAATTGAAATATTCTTTTCAAGTCTGGTACATACAGTGTGCGTAAAATTTGCTTCTTAATGCACATATTTGGGTTACTAAAAAAGAAAAAGTATTGCTGATGTCATGCGCGCGTGCACTATTGGAGTCTCAATTTACGTAGACTAAACAAAAAGGCAGGATTTAGAGCAACAGTAACCACAACCGTAAGTGTTATGGGACAAAATTTCGACATTTATGTTTGCTACTCCAGAGTCGTCGTTCTGTAGTATAAAAAACAAAACAAAAATTAAAGACGTTTACAGATATCTGTAATGCTAAATTAGACAGCAGTGCTCTTGATGGAGGAGGAGGGGGTATGGAGGAGGAATGCCTCAAAGTACCCTCCCCTCCTCCTCCTTAACCCGCTAAACTTAGCGGAGAAAATTTCCCGGTTAAAGTTCAGCGGGGAAATGTTCACACTAAATTTAGCAGAACAATTTCCCGGATAATTTAGCGGGTTAAGTTTCCCCGCTAAATATCAGTGGGGAAATCGACGTCAGGTTACCTCAACACCAATTCAGTTTCCCCGCTCAATTTAGCGGGTAAAATGACGTCACATGAATTCGTGTCGCGTCATCCATGAACAAATTCAGTTTCTCCGCTAGATTTAGCAGGAAAATTGACGTCACTTGACCGCAACACCAATTCGATTTCTCGCTAAACTTAGCGGGGCGGTTACGCCGACGGCGACGCCTCGCGCAACGCGGAAACGGGCGCCTAAGAGCGGGGCTCTAAAAACTTAATGCATATATTTTATAGCAATAACACCCTCTGTCTCGCACAAACGCGCCAGGAATTTGAGTGAATACAAGCGTGGCGACGATTGCCGATGACAATGTGTAGTGTAAAATGCAATCAAAACCTGTGAAAACCAAATCAAATTAAACAGTATTTGAATCAAAATACAACAAACGTGCGAACACTGTCAAATGGTGCTAACCCCTAGAAAATGGGTGTTCCTCTCGGGAACAATAAAAACAGTTATTGTGTTATGATTATTTTATTGATGATACAAGACTACTTTATGACGTTGAACGTTAACACTTAATATTACTTCTCTCACGAGTGACACAATCGAATGCGCTCATACACTATGTTGGTACGAAGTGAGGTATAAACTCACACGATCTTCTCATAAATTCCACGTTTCATGAAAATAAATTAAATGTTCAGTCATGGTTTTTTGCGTTTGTACAATGTTTCTGACGCTTCATTAAAAAAAATAATTGCACAATCACTTTCGAAACGGGTTTTCTAAACGGGAATAATAAACTACTGACATAATATTAAGATAAAATACAGCGCGTATAGCTTTTGAGCCGACGTAGCTAAAATAATGAAATAAGTTTGACTTCTTTGCATGACTCTTTTAACAATATGTTTGTAAACGATTGGCCAGTCACGGAAAGAAACAAAGGACGAGGCGTTTCGGATGCGTATGCATCAGTACTAACGTGCACTCTAAAAAAATCTGGTCGTAAAAGAACTCTTAGGGGTTCTTCAGCCGGTCCATGTTTTGCACTCTTAAAAGTCCTTTTAAGCACCCCCTAAAAAGGGTCCTTCGTGAAAAACCTATACACCCACCCGCATCGCTGACATCACGCCGCTGCGGTGGCGCTGCTATACGGAGGGCAAGTCGTCTTGTTCTTGCGCGAGGGTTGCGGTGACGTCGAAACGACGCCGAGTTCCGACTGGCTTTGTTTGGAAGGATAGTGGGTAGACTTCAATGCTAGGCACCTTGATGTCTACCCACTATTTTTGTTTTTTACGAATCAGCCAATAAGAGCTTGTCGTTCTCATAGCGTCGCGGCAGACGAACTTGCGCTCCGCGTTGGCAGGGCGCATGCACAGACGCTCCACTTCACGCGCATCTAGTTTCTGCGCATGCGCAGTACTCCACACCTCGTGTGGAAACTGCGCGTTTGCCCACACCTGTGATGGCTTGTTTGGAAACAGCGCGTTGGGTTTCAAGCTCCTTTTTTTATGCGAAAGAGTTCTTCACCGCCCAGTTGCCTTTCTAGCGCACCAGGGGGTGATAGTGCTTGACGCGAGACCGTTCTTCACGAGCTGAAAGAGTTCTTGAGGCGTCAAAAAACCTTTCGAAAACGGATTTTTCTTTTCTTTTTTTAGAGTGTGGTGCAGTACTGCAGTTGAGTTCGATTTGCCACATCGCTCTGCAGATGCATGGGGCGAACATCACGCGGCCACTTCGGGCACATTAACGTAAACAGCACATTCGTTCTTGATCACCAATAAAAAATAATGTTCAATAAAAAGTTTATTTTAATTCGCAGGCCTCTTGAACATTGCAGCAGGCATTGTGAAACACTTATGGGGCTCTATTTATGTACTAATCATTCATACGCGGTTCATAAAGAACTAAAATAAAAATGAAGAGAGTGAGGTCATCTTACACAAAGACACTGGATCGGGGACAGAGGAGAGGGCCGTATCCTCTCCCTATCTCCTCGCTCAGACATTTTGGCAATTTATACTAAACCATACTTCGGAAAAGGCAATTATTTCCCCTCTACTCCCTTTCCACCTTCGCCCACTCCCTCCTCTCTCCACTCTCTCCTATCTCCCAAATACTTCTGACAGTACTGCTCTTACTTAAACCAAAAATACCTTTTATGGCAAACAGCTCTTCCCTTTTCAAATTGTGTCCTGTTTTTTTAAAGATATGATCAACCGCGGCCGGCTTCGTACTAATTGGGTTATACGCGTAAAATTTTTCCAAGGCCTTAGTTAAGGTTTTGGTCGAGTCTCCCGGTTTCAGAGTTGTCGGTACTTCGCGATAGTTTTTATTAAACAATGTCGGAATGTATTTTTTTCTCGGCAATGTGTCACCCAACTTTAGAACTTTTTTAGTTTCATCAAACGCAAAAATACAACAACAACACACAATCCGCTCGTGCATAGAAAGAATACTGAGAAGTGTAACCAAATCGCTCACAATTAAACTTGTTCAGTCTTTTTTACCCGTGATTAACCCATGATGTATCAGTCGTCCACCTCCTGGAACGTAATTTGTCAATGTCCAGAAAATTTCATTTTTGTAAATATCTCTACACGCAATTACCCAACTTTCGGTTCTTCGGTTCAACAGATTAAACACCATCCTTCACTATGAAGGTGCAGAATTCTTTACGCAGTCTATATTAGTGCTGCACGCCTTGGAAGCCGAAATAATAGAGGTATAGAAAGCATCGCAAGATTCATTTAAACATTGGGCTACCACGTTCGTTCGAGTAGTTACCTTTATACATCGGTATCTCCGGTGTCACGTTCAAAACAATAGAGGTCGTAACATTCGTCGATTGGAGATATTTGTTGACATTTAATACGTAACAAAATTGGGTCGCAATACCGACGCTTGCATCTAGGCCAGGAGATCACCTAATTTCCTGGCCGAAAACACTGTTTTCTTTTAGAGTTGACATAATTATTGCAAATTGCGCAGGCTACGAATATGTTCTACGCTGCTCTTGTCTTTTATCTTTTCGACCTTGCAATTCACCCGGACAGCAAACAGTGACGTTCCGGAGGATCTACATTACCTACTCTGGGTGTGCTCTGCTATAGCAGATGACAAAAACTTTTCTTTGATGGCTTCGTAGGTGTTGCCCGTCATACAACCTTTAAGACATTAACCTTCTCTTCTCCCAGGCACTGTAGGTGATGCCTAAACAATATTAAACGTACTCTTCTCATTATTTGACAATTCCAGTCTTCAGAATAATCTTAAACAGTTATTCAGGACTCACGAGTTATCACACATGTGTGTTCAAGCTGACAATGGTCGTTCATGTTGCCCTTGCTTCTTCTCTCTTTACTCCGTTTCCTTATAATCAGCTATTTTGGTGCCTACGTCCTTTATTCGTGTTCTTGCTCTGGTAGATACCTTCCGTCATATAAAGGAGTGGTCATAATGTCACTTTGTGCAATTTACATGACTTTTTGAAACCTGATGTAAAGTGTGGAGGTCGAAGTGTACCTTGTTGGAGGATGGTACATCGATTCGACGAACGACGGATTTTAAAATTTAAGACAATGCCAATAAATTTTTTTATTTAAAAAAACCCTATAACACACTTTATGCTTTTCTTCAATTTAATCTAACTCAGCCTGTACATAATCTTGACCCTCTCTCTCTCCCACGCCCTCCGCCTTCTTCTCTCCGTAGTACCACACTTTAGATTTTCTCACTCCAACAGAATTTATCCTGTCTCTGATCCTGAAACTCTTCATCCCCCTCTGCTTCTCCTGAACAGCCCGGAGACAAGAGTCACGGGCGGGCTGTCCTCCCCTGGAACCACGCAGTGGGCTGAGAACGCGGGTCGGCTGACCCTCATGATTTCGTCACGTCACGTGGTCATCGAACACGCACCGCGAGTGAGAGAACCCTCGTTTTCTGGCCATCCGGTTCAACTTGACGCAAGCGCACTTGTTTTTTTGCCGGGGCCGGAGGAGAGCACCTTGCGTAGCTTGTCCCAAAAAGGCCATTTGCACAGACCGCCTTTTCCATGTTGGGCGGCCACGCTCGCTTTTCTTACTTCTCAAACTTTTTGTGTAGAGATCGCGCCTTGACTTCTTTGTTGTGCGTGATATCTTAGCTCAATATACGCGAAGCTTAAAAAAACAACAGAGATATTGACAGCGACACAGGGAGATAAAAAGAGACACAAACAATAAATTATGGACGAGAAATTTAAATATGCTGGGCAATTGACAGAAAACGAGAAAGAGGTGATTGATTGTGAATGTCAGGTGAAACATGTTTATAGTCGCCGTCAGCTTAAAGAACGCTGGCCGAAGTTTATTACTTGGAATGGAGAGCGTGCTGGTATGGATAATACAAATAATGGGAAAAACATAAAATTGGGAATGCGGGGCCAGGGAGAGCGTGTCGCCTAAACTGTTCCTGCTTTTCAAACAGGCGCTGTTGTGGTGCGCCGTCTACCCAGCACAAGCCACGAAGATACCTGCAATCACAACCGTCATCGTAGGTCATAGATGGCTGCCAAGAGTGGAGGGAACGCCGACGCACGGGGAGGGGGTCAACCGACGCTACCGTCATCCACCGCGCCGAGCTTTAAAAAGGACCGAGGAAACTACGACTGCTCCAGTGGGCACGGCGGGGCCAGGCAGAGAATGTCGCCTAAACTGTTCCTACTTTTCGAACAGGTTAGTAGATACTCCCATTTGAAAAGTTTCAGTAGCGACGACCGATTCGTCGTGGTTCTGCCGTGCCCCAAAGTGTTTCTGGAAACAAGCTCGGACTGTTGTAAATGAGTCCTGCTGCTGTTGGCCGGTGATATCGAGGAAAATCCTGGTCCTGACGTCGAGGCAATTTCGAACCAACTTCTGCTGGGCCAGAAAAAAATAAGTGAGGCTATAAAAGGAATTAAGGAAAGTCAAGCCATTTTTCGTAAAGAATTGGAAGCAATAAACATCAGACTGAGCCACTTAGATGAATCACTGGAAAGGGTACAGTTGCATGATAAGGAAACTATTTGACCTTGAGGAAAGTGTTTAAAAAGATTAGCATCCTTATGCAGTCACAACAGAAGGAACCGATTGATCTGGCAGACAGAGGCCGTCGTAACAACTTGATTGTGTTTGGTATTCCTGAGGGCTTTGCAGAAACTGATGCAGATGTAAAAAAGATTGTACTGACTGATCTTTTTGAAAACCGCATGGGTCTTAAGGTCAGCACAATTAAGCGAGTTCACAGACTTGCGAAAAAGAGCGCGAACTGGGCAAGATCAATTATTGTAAAGATTTATGACTATAACGATAAGCTCCAAGTGTTTAGAAACTGCATAAAATGAAAGAAGCCAAAATAGCAGTATCTGACGACCATTCGCCGGTCACTTTAAGGAGACGAAAGAAATTATGGGAGAGCGCGAGAAGTGACAAAGTCAAGTGGGTGCACTTAAGGCTTGTTCGCAGTAAGATTGTGATCGATAAGGAAATGTATTCGTCGGACGACGAAAGAAATTGTAGAATAAAGCTTGCCACCACGCGGGGTGGCAAAACAAGACACGCCTGAATGACGACCAAATAACTTACAACAAAAATTTGAAGCTGATCAATGTTAACTCACGGAGTCTTGTAAATAAAGTAGGGTAACTAGAACACTTGCTTATTCATTACGGCCCTGATGTGGTTATAGTTACTGGAACTTGGTTGCGTCCCGAGATAAGAGATAGTGAACTGCTCCCGCAAAAGTATAAAATTATACCTAATGACCGCGCGGCACGTGACGGAGGAGTTGTTATAATACTGAAAGAAAGTATTGACTTCGTTCGTACGCCAGATATCCCAGATAACGGAAGTGTCTGGAGCAAAATAAATTTTCTTGGCGCTTATTTTACCATTGGAGCCGTCTACAGGACCCCGAATTACCCTGTTTCTTTCTTGGAGGCCATTCAGGATTATTTAACGGATAACATTCAAGCGAGCTCCCGCGTTACTAATGTCGGAGATTTTAATCTTCCAGAAATTAATTGGGATAAGCTGGAAACAGAAAAAACTGATGTAAAAAGCTCTAAAGTTATCCTGGATATCGCATTTGGAAATAGACTTGAACAGATTCTGAGCGAGAGCAAGAAGTGTGGACCATTGCTTAATTTTATATTTGCTAATATCCACGCATCAGATTTCTCAATTTCAGTGGAGGATGGGCTTTCGAACCATAGGCTTGTGTCCTTGTGCATGAAAAACACCTTACCGCAACACAGTATTAGAAAACTGCCCATCTCCGTATGAGACTTCAGTAGAGCTGACGACGTAAGCATTTTGGATTACTTAGAGATATCTTTGTGTACATTGCATGGGGCAATGGATGTCAATTGTTTGTGGCTTTGTTTTAAAAGTATTGTCAATTATTGTCGAGATCACTTTGTCCCGAAAAAAAAATTGTGCAGAAACAGAATTTCTGGATATACCGTTAATTTATTCTGAAGGTGTCTCTGTGGAAACGTCTGACTGATTTTAGCCTCCGTATATCACAAGAAGGTATTTTTTCTCTTTTGTGATAGTGTGATAGTAAGATAGTAAGAAGTTTGAAGGCCCCAACGGTGATAGTAAGAAGTTTGAAGGCCCCAACAATATTCCTAACAATGTTTTGAAACGTTATGCAGAATGAGTGTCTGAATATTTGACAATCATATTTCGTGAATCTTTGGATCAACATGTTCTTCCCACCAATTGGCTAACCGCTAGAGTCACTCCTGTGTATAAATCTGGCAACAGGTATAACGTTGAAAATTACCGACCAGGTTCTCTTACTTGTGCCTGCTGTAAGATACTAGAGCATGTGTTATCGGCTTTCTTTTTGATTACTTTGAGAACTTGGGAGCTTTTAATCCAAGCCAGCACGGATTCCGGCGGAGGCTTTCGACAGTTACACAAGTGACAAAAACTATTCACGATTTCACGACTTCGCTGGATGAAAGGGGCCAGATGAATGCAATTTGTCTAGACCTTTCAAAGGCTTTCGACCGCTTTCCCCATGTACAACTTATCCAAAAGCTAAAAGACGCCACCATAAACTTAAAGGTACTGAGAGAAATCACGGATTACCTCACTACCGTACTCAATTTGTCCAAGTTAACGGTGCTAGATCAGATACACTAAAAGTCACGTCGGGAGTTCCCCACGGGCCCGTTCTCGGGCCCGTATTATCCTTAAGTTATATTAATGACATCGCAGACAAGCTTGGCCCTAAAGTTACCGCCCGCTTATTCACAGACGACTGCCTAATTTACTCTATATTTAGATGTCCTGAAGATCTGATTACTTTGAACAAAGCATTAAATACCATAAATGAGGGGTGCAAGCGGTTGAAAATACAAATTAACCCCCAAAACTGTATTTTTAAGGATCACAAACAAGACCAAAAACGTTTTTGCTTGTAACTACAAGCTTGACGGTAAACCATTAACGTTCGTCAGCAATTTTAATTACCTGGGTGCCTCCGTGTCGAGTGATAATAATTGTAAATTACATATCGACAATGTTGGGCTAGAAAGATAATTGTGGTTCTTAAGACGTAACCTTAAATTAGCAACAGAGGAAGTAAACTTACAGCTTATTTAACATTTGTTCGCCCTATCTTAGAATACGCAAGTGCCGTGTGGGACTCATAAAAAAAAAAATTGAAAAGTTAGAAAAGGTATTAAGAGCGGCCAGATTTATCACAGCCCAATACCGAAGGACTCAGTCTGTCAGTGCGATACTTACTCATCTCAACTTGCAATCAATAGCAGAGCGTCAAAAAGTGGCTAGACTGAAATTGCTTTATTTGATACAAAAAAAGTAGTCTCAACATAGACTCACTGCGATATTTAAAGGCTCGTTCTACTAGAGCACTTGGAAGAAATCACAATGAAATGATAACGCCAATGAAAGCGCGAATCGGCCCTTTTAAATATTTCTTGTTCCCACGGACTATAGATGAGTGGAACAATGTACCGCAAGATGTTTTTGGAGGTGACACCGTTGATAGTTTTAAAGCCCTCCTGAGAAGTCTGGCCCAACAAAATAGTATCTAATTACTTTTTTGTGTGTTTCCTGTTTTCTTTGTTTGCCTATAATTTGAATGCATTCATGTTCTGAAACGATCATGATCGTGGAATTGTGCGTCAAAAAGTGGTTGTTTTACCAATATCCCACTCGTGTAACGGCCTGTCGGCCAACAGTATGAATAAATAAATAAATACATTTCAGTTCATGCTGTAGCAGTCTTGTCCACCTTGTGTTTTATGTTCTTCCATTATTTATATTATGAGTTATTACTTCCTTCGTCTTCGCGAATTGTTTTGCCTTTTATTTAACCTGTGCTAGCGTTACGTCCGGACGAACGCACGTATACCTAACCCTCCCCCCCCGCCCTCCTCTCCTCCCCGTTAACCTGGGAAGACGGAGATTGGACGTAACTGGGTTACTGGCTAAACCTGACACTTCGTTTATTTAATAATGCTGCAGTAGCATTGGCTGAGAAGCGAAAATAAGGAAATCGGGTCTTGCCCCACCGTCGGTTTCATAAGGTGTCAGTGACCATAGAAGCTGGCAAGAGCCGGCCACAATTAAAAGTTAAGATCAAGCTTGCGTGACTGATAACTGTGGCTTAAAACATGTCTTGCTATTCTTTAACGTTAATGGTAAGCTTGTACCACTACCGCGTGGCTCTCGTATTTAAAAAGTCTATGCTGTCGCACTCGCCGTGCAATACTTAAGGCTCTTCATTCTCTGATTTCAAATTAAAGTGTCTAATAAAAGCCGCGCTGAGCGTGTACATTAAGAAAAGCAATATAAGCTGGCGAGCTAAGTTTGACGCGCCAGTTATAACCAGCCATCGTATAGAAGCAGAGTCTAAACACCTTTGAATGTAGCAGAGGAACAGAGCAGAGGATTGTTCAAACGATTTAAGTTTTGTCAAGTGTCACCTCCGGTGGCTCGAAACGGGTATGTGACCATTAAAAATACAATAACAAAACAACAACAACAACAGCAACAACACGGTGTTGTAGAAGAATTTCTGTTTTGAGTGTCGTAAGTAGCTCTATTCAGATTTGATTTTCTGATTATCTTTACAGATATAAACTGGGTCTTGAAGTTTTGGTACTCCATGTCGTTCACGCTGCGGCGGCAATGTCAATTCAGACGCGCACAATTATCTTTTTTTTTTAATTAGGACGGTTTTTATAAGTTACATAAATGCGGTGAACTTTAAGGTTCTGATATGGTGCTAACATTTAGGTTGCTGCTAACAGAAACAATCAGAATTTTGCTTACCCTGTTCACTCGGGTTATGTCGTCATGTCTATCAACACTGACTCATGACCATCAATGAAACTATGTCCGGAGCCGCTGACCTCCTTACCAAACTGGAAACCAGTATAAGCTAACTCACGTCCAGATATTTTATTGACGTTCGTTGACAAAGGATGAATTCTGTGAGCATCAACCTTGAACATGTAATAATGTAGAACAAAAATATTATCAAATACAAGCAAAAACATAAATAAAATGAACGTATGCAAGAAGTCGAAAACCAGCGAAAGGTTATGAATATTCAGCGTGCGGTTTGCAGCCTGGCAAATGATTGCGTCAACAGCTCGAAATGTCTAATGAAATGTCTAGAAGAAAGCATTAATATTTGTATTATTATCTCTTAAAAAGGCATCGACCAAACACGCCTAAAATAAATGGCATGAATCAATGCGCCCGCATAAGCACAAATCAATACACTCGCTTATAAGTGAAGACCTTAGAAGACGGATGGAAATAAGATACAGGCGAAATCCGAATAGAGAAACGTGTTTTATTAATATTTAATTGATTGTGAATTCGGTAAAACTATAAACAGCCTGCATTAAAAAAATATTTCTGCATTTGTGACTATTTTCTAAGCGCTTCTTTATGCATGATCTGTTATATATCAGATGAAAAAATAAAGAAAGGAGGCCAAGCGAGATATTCCGTGCAGATATACCCGCGCGAGACAGGTGCGCTTGTAATCTGTAAAAATAAAAACGAGTAAGATCAGTGCGCTAACATAACTAAATTTATCAAAAACAGCTTTTTGCATTCAAAATATGTTACATAATGCAGTTTCTTTCCGGAAAGTTAATCTGCAAGGCAAGATTGAAATATTGATCGCTCTTTGATCGCTCAACAAATCATTTAGACACGTTGCATTTCCAGGCGTTTAATACCGAGAAGCTCCGAGATCTCCTCGTAAATACAATTTAAAAGAAAGACACCTATGGGGTGTTAAAATAATAAACGTCTTGATAGTAGAAAATAAAAATAAATGGGCTGCATGTAACACGATACCATCAAACCAGAAACCGCACTTAATGTACAGTCGTGAAGCAACAACCTCAGTCCGCTATGGGCGGAAAGAGACGCTGCAAAGGCGCGGAGCACCGCACTGAAGTAGCGAGAAGGAGAGTCGCCGTCAACGTTTCACCAAAGCCAAACGTCTTTCCATTGACGAGATTCGCCGGCAACGACGCGAGTACCAAGCCGCTCGACACCGTCAATGCCGCTCGCGTTTTCTTCCAGCGGTCCTCCACGCAGCCAGCCGTCCTCGCCTTTTCCCTACTCCCTTTTGACTCTTCCCGGGAACCCGCCACCACTCCCTCGTATGGTTCTATCCGCACACTCCTATTGGTCCGACAGTTGGAAGAAAAAAAAAAGGACTCCCGCTCTCTCGTCTAGGCTCCACCCCTTTTCTCCCTCCTCCTCTCCGAATCCCTAAAGGCGCTACCCTCCTTTCCCCCTTCACCCCGTCCGCCCGGCGCGAGGGAATGTAGAGAATTCGGGAAGGTTTCCGAAGGGAGCTCGCGACGAAACCGAAGGGAGGGAGGGAAAGAAGGGAAAGCAAGCTGAGAGAGCGAAAAAGGGAGCGTCGGCTCGCGCGCTCGCGGTGCCCTGCGTCTCCCGGGCAGCGGCAGACGGGCGGATTTTCCCTCGTCGTCTCCCCTTTTTGCGGGCATTTGGCGGGCTTTTTATTGGAGAGAGAGCGCGCGCGCTCCCGCGCGCCTGCCGCCGCCGCCGCCGCCGCCGCACTTAGCCAAATTAAAAAAAGTGCGCGCATCGGCCGGCGACACGTCCAAGCGCCGCGGCTGCACCGCCGCCGCCGCTGCCTCTCGCTGCAAGCATGAGTGCCACGACCATGGTGACCGCGGACCACAACAGGGACATGCTTCTGGCCCTGCTTTCTCGGAACAAGGCTCTCGAAGGTCAGCCACTTGACTTTATTTGGGCTCTTATTCGCAGGCGGAATTTGGGGCAAAGGTCTTCCGAGATCGCCATAACGGAAAACCGGACTGTGCCATGTCACCTCACGGGGAGAAAAGGGGGGGGGGGGGTCAGCTGGTTGTGTCGCGAGTCTGGAGGATCCCGATGGCTAATTTAATAATTGGCGAACTCCTCGCCATGCCTCTGATGTCGCGCGTGGGGGGGGGGGGGGGGGGTCACCCACGAATCTGACCCGTTAAAGTCTCATTACGGATACCGCGACAGCGCGGTTAACTATCCCGCTGTTGCGATCGCTCGCGAAGGGAAGCTGCGTGATCTTGTGTAGCAAAGGAAGCGCACTTAGTGAGATTATGAGCCGCCGCTTTCGGCTCTCGCTGGCTTTCGTCCTCCGTGTTTTTCTGTATCCTCCGAGCTCGATAGTTTCGAAGTATTTTTTTATTATTATTTAGAGAGACGAGCTATGCTTTCATTCAGAAAAAGGAAAAAGATGAGGAGAGGAGAGGGAGAGATAAAGGCGGAAAGAGTTATCTTTCTTCGTTTGGCTTATTAAATTAGCAACGCAGGAAGGGGAAGCTCCGCCGCTACTATCTCGTTTCGGCGGCAGCGACGGACCCGCGGTTTGAGCGTAATTGTTGGAAATCGAGGAAAATTTGGCGAACGTAAATTCGGTTATGACGAAATCTGGTCTCCCCCTCCCGACGGACGGAAAGGGTGGGCTCTACTGCGGTTCTGGATCTTGTGGCGGACGGTTGAGAGGGTTCGGAGAATGGATAGCGGTCTCCCGCAGTGGGCACTGTGACCGGAAGAAAGACCTTGCTATGTCCAGTCACGGAGAGAGGTTTGTGTCAGAGGGTCTTTGCAGTTACGCCGACATTTCTTGTTGTGCATCGTAGTGTGATTTTCTAGGCGCGTTGATCATCGAGAACATGCCGTTCGGTGTCGATCATCCGAGGCTTCGAATTCGTAGCGATTTGTACGGATAACTTGAAAGTGAGTATACGGCTTTCAGGATTCTCCGACGGTGTTGTGGAAACGTGGTGTTAGAGAGGGTTCTCGCAATTATGGTGTTAAATCTGACATCCACGTCTTCCGTTTTACCTGTAAGCTCTGCTGAATCAAAGAGCTGCGAAATTCCCGAGACCGGTACGACAATATTGAGAGTGTGTCTATGCATGTTGTTCAATCATACGTATACTAGACCATGATTATCGTCAATCGCCTGCATAAGGGTTTTTATCTGACGTGTCACTAGTTCTGTGGCCCGTATATATGCGGGACCGTCACATATAAAAATGTGAGCATTCTTTAGGCTGAATATAAAATTCATGTGTGTATTAGGTTTGGATATGTCTAAATAAGAATTCTTCTAAGTTCTGTTTGTGCGTATGTCTGCAGAAAATCTGAACTAATGCTGCCCGCCGACGAATAGTACGAATTCCAAACAGAAACAAGAAGAGACTTGTCTTCTATTGGGCTGCATGCTCGGCATGTAACGTTCAAAGTTTAAAGTGGTAGCAAATAACATCGTCCTGTTTTAACTATAATATTTATTACCAGATATTGAACAAGAACTGTAGTGCACAATACCAATGCGGATAACAACACTGCATCGCCGATTTAAAGAAAAGCTTTTGGAATAATCATGAAGAGAACGAAAAACAATCATGTGCGACCTTCGTTTTCGTTTTTCTCTCAGCGATTGATTGATTGATTGACATAGTTTGTTTTGACGTAAGTGTCAAGGCGGTCGGGACAAAAGATGTGAAAATTCACCTGACGAGGTTTCAACCACGAATACAGCACTCAGCCAGCATACCCACAAATTGGATACAGGAAAAAATAGAAAACAGTAGACACAGCACACATTACGAGGTTACTGCATTAGGTTACAACGGTATAGGAAATGCTTAACATATATTTTTTAAAGGAAATACGGAAAAGGATTTATGGGACACTTAATGAATGCCAATATGTTTGTTGAGAATATCCTGGACATGATAGGATAATTTTTGAGTTCCGTAATTAGTTCTAACTTTGGGTTTTAGGTTTGATCTATAAATTTTTTGTTGGCTTTCATGCTTTCAATCAATTATCACTGCTGAAATAAACACAGAAGGATAACAAAGAAGGTCTTCTATTAAAATATATATCAAATATTAAAACCTTTGTATAATAACTGACGGCTTAAGCAACGCGAAAGCGCAGGGTGAGTGCTAAGCATATGATTGACATTCCGCAGCCAGTCAAATTGCGGCAAGAAAACAAGTTCAATGGTATCAAGATGCGCAAAAAAGACAAGGACGAAGAGCGCCCGTCCGCGTCATTGTGTCATTTGTGTCCTTGTCTGTTTTGCGCTTTTTAATGCCGTTGAAATCATGCACCCAACTAGTTCAATATAAAGTTTTAAAATTCAAGAAAATAAGAGACGCGTTGCGTTTCCTAATATGTCAGTGACTATAAATGTGAAAGCAGACACGTTTATTTTTTTGTGTGTGCGTTATTATTTGTTTGGAGGATTCACAGTGTCGTTTAAGCAAGCCTGCAAGTTTCCAATCGGTCTAGTTTGGCAATGTCAAGCACAAAAGCTGCTCGTCTCCGCAGGTGATACGGTGTTCTATTTCCGGTCTTAGGTTCTCAGTTGCATGGCAACGGTATACGTCATCTTTTCTCACAAATAAGGTACGCATTTTTTTGTGTGTGTGTCTTCAATAAATTGAAATACCGTGCCTCAGGCCATTGCAGGTCTTGTGATTATTGATACTTATTCCCATTTCAGAACACGAGGTTATGCGCGTGATAAGTATCGCCAAGGCAGAGCTGTGTATAGAGAGAGTTTGGTCAATGGAAGGCGCGGGCAAACCCAGGGCGTGCACCAGACGCAGAAAGAGGGCTTGACATGCTCTCACGTCCCACCAGAAGCCGAAAAGAATCCCCCAGTGGTGGTAGTTGAGAAACAGTTTTACTCACAGGTATATAGTTTTAATAAGCGCGTAAGTGTTAAATGTAGTAACCCTTCATGGTTGAAAATAGGGTGTACGTGATGTTTCGATTATGATCATGCAGAAAGATGTAAGAAACGAATGTGCCGCTCAACTCTGTTTTGCCCAAACAGAGTGTGAACGCTCGGACGGCAGAATCCCGGCCGTCGGCACCTGGCGTACGGATTATGTAGATCGTTCCGCTAGTCGCACTCTTCACCATGATTTTGGATGACTGTGATTGAAACATCACGTGCACCACATTTTCAATCACCGAGAGTTATTCCGATGCACTTATTAAGTTTGTTTCTCGCGACCACCTCCAGGGTATTTTTTCCGGCTTCTGGTTGGCCACATTCGATTTTGTTAAGACACCCTGGAACACGCCCAGCAAGCTTTCGGCCAATGACGTCTCCTCATTTGCCGTATACTTCCCAATTGGCCAATTTTGTATATGGCTCTACGCCAAGGTACCGCACCCTGCCCATAAAGATTAAAATCGTGTTCCCGGAAAACAACAACAACAAAGTGTTCACTCTTGGAAGTACAAAAACATGGTGGAGGTAGTCGACGCTTTTAGGCCCATCTCCCCGGTGCATGGTCACCAAATGGTGGAGATGTTAGGAAACTCAACGAGATGTTTCCAACTCTCTTAGCAACGCCTCGTGTTTTTTCGTGGGTAAGAACATAAAGTCGCGAAGAAGCTAAGTTTCTTTAGTCTACATGATTCGTTCTTCGGCGCTCTTATCTTAAAATGCCGCCATTCTATTTACTTTAAAGCGATAATTAAATGTTCAGAATTCGCCAAGCACTGCGTTTCTAAAGTTGTCGGTGAATTTAGCGAAACGTAGGCCGCCCTGAGGCTTTGAACTAGACTTGAACCATGCATGCCAACAGCGCTTCTTACACAGGCACGGAACCTTATAAACTTGACCTCTCCACGGAGATTTTTTCAGTAATATTTGGACGAGTCGGGTACTTTTTGGTTGTGTGAATGTTGAAATAGCGAAAAATTAGCCCACCTCAAGGAGCGTCAGGTGTATTCCGGCATTTGAGAATTTTAAACTTGTGTAGTGAGACAGCTAATCTGGGCTCTTTAACGTGCGTCAGGTAGTAGTAATTACACGCACGCTCGCCGGTATGATGCTCTTTGAAATTGAAAAAAGAAAAAGAGGGAATTGAATCACAGAATTTAAAAACAAGTGTGGGATTCAGGAATAATAAACGATAATACAGCATTGGTACAACATTATATTAAATTTAACTCAAAACTAATACTCGAAAAGTCAACGCTGATCTAACCTAGCCTTCCACTTCAAAAACGACCTAATTTCGCTTAATTTAAACAACATGATTGAATACAAAATATCTACTATGAGTACAATGATATTGTACGTATTTTCTCGCGAATTAGAGAGATATACTGTATGACCTTTTCACTTATGTTTTGATTGACTACCCTACCCTAAAATCCAACATAACCTCTCGCTATCTGTATTGTGGAAATGAAAATCTTGTTGGATTTTATCTGTAAACCTGAAATTTAGACTGCAGATAAAGGAATAATTTCGGAAAACCTGAAATCCAGATAGAATCGAATAAGATTTTCAGTTTCATAATCCAGATAGCGAAAAGTTATATGGGTTTTTGGATAGGGTAGGCGTTTTATCATTACTACATGCTGATTCAATATTGAAACACATATCGTCATTTGGTTCTCTTATCGCTTTTTGTTCCCTCTTTTTTCCCCGCTTGTGCGCTAATAAACTGCAATAGTATAAACCGGTAAAGTGTTTTCACACACAAAAAAAGAAAGAAAGAAGACGTACACTCTTATCGCAAAAACAGTGGTCGATAATTAAACATAAGCATAAAAAAACTTAGAAAGTAAGATCTTTAATTTTTTGATTTTCTGCATGTTTTCTTCATTTTTACTTACAATACTAACGAGCTTGAAGTTTTACACTGATATTGTGTCGCTTTGTTTATTGGCTTTCTGACCAGCATTACTTCTATTATGGCTGTTAACAGACAAGGCACGAGCACGCGCGAGCCTGGTAAAGTCAAGTTCTACATTCATTTGACCTCTCTTCAAGATTAGTTTTTTTAAAGGGATCATGAAATTATTTTATTCAACTTCTTCCTTCTTAGCTATAATCCACTGCTCAAAAGCGAAGTGAGAAACCGCGTGGTCGCGACGTGCCGGCGCACCGGATGCGATGACTCCACGCTTCCACCGTGCCTTTTAAGCACACCGTGGAATTTGGCATTCGCAGGCGATGATAAGTGCCGTCAGGGCACTCATTGGACACGAACGTGAATCTAAATATTCGTCGACGGATTGATTGTTGACGAGCGCATACGTCCGCGTGACGTAGTTCCCGTGACCAATGCGTGAGCTGGGTTCGGCTGACGTGCCTCGGGCACCGCGAGATGCAGCACGGTGGAAAGGGGAGAGCTTTCGAAGGTAAGAAATTAAAAAATGGTCCACTATATTTTCAAAATTTCGTACTGGAAAGCAGGCTTTTCACTTACAGTCATATTTCGTTTGGCTCACTAAATGATACGCGTTCTCCTATCTAAAATAATTTACCTCAGCCAGAAATTTATTTCATGGTTTCTTTAAGCCTCGGTCATATTGCTCATACATCATACAAAAGACAGCCTGTAAGCACGAGTCAGCGCAATATCCGTGGTTCGAATGCCGCGTACCCAAGTTTCTCTCCTTGAACTCATTGCCAAGTGGCATTCGAAGCACGTATCTCGCGTTGTCTCGCGTTCGAATCTATATGCCGACTGTCTTTTGTATGATGCTTTACGCTGATGTGATCCCGGCTTTGAGCACGTAATACCATGTTCGCACCGCATGAGGTAAGAACCATCAAAATTTTTCTTCGTAATGGATTGTAACATATACTGCACGCACTTGGAGCGAATCGTAGCGTGAACACGCTGTGACTAAATGTGACATATGAGCCTTATAAACTGTATTAACTCATGTCTTACGTTAAACAGTTTTCATGTTTTTTACGTGCAAGCGTGGCTATCCGTATACAGTTGAACCTGATTTTAGCACGTTATAAATGTCATGGCAAGATATAAAGTATAAGATGGAAGAAAAGTGTGCCTTAATAAAGACGTAAAATATTCACAGGTGAAGCATTGACACGACAACCGAACCCATAAATGTCAAATCTAGTTTATAAAAGTGTTAACCCATAAGTTTCCAGTGTAGTCAATAAAAATATGGCTTATCTAATAACGCGTGAATTTTAACCCCGACTTAGCTAATCACGGCTCCCAAAACCCCTTCTAATCACATACTTCTTATCCCGCCATGCACGCTTTTTAGTTCTTCAACATCTGTAGTGGTGCACGGAATAACCTGGGTTATATCAATCTTAAACATTCGAGAATGAAATGCTTTTGAAACTACGAAACACGACTTGCTTGGTTTGCCACACCCCATTCCTTTATGGGAGTTAGCCTTTTAAACCATGGGTGTTTTTTGGGAAACTTTTTGGGGAATTTCGTTCCCCATACCCCGACGAAAACGTGTTTTTTAGTGGCGACTACCTTTCGTATCAACCCAAGTCAAAGCGAGCCGATGCTACGAGCCTATGAGATGAATCACGATGCGCCAGAAGTGCAAGTAACGGTGCTCGTTGGTTTTGTGCGTGTGCTTTGATTAGCAAAACCAGCCAACATGGCGAATGAAACATGATCTTGCGTTTGCATATTTTATGGCAAATGATTGCCTTCTGATTTATGATGAACTGAGGTAAGAACCCAGCGCTAATTGTACCCTAATCCGAGTAACTATTTCCTAAAACGATGTCAATTGCTACTGAGAAGTTCCTACCAGAAATGCTGGTGCTATATTATTGGCACAGTCCTGTAAAAAGTACAAAAGCTGTTTTATGACCGTTCTTTAGAAAATAACCTAGGATAAGACAGTACTGCTCGCGCGCATAGATATCTGAGGCATTTATGCACTGCGTCCTAACTGAACGAAATTCAAAGTCCACCAGTGATTTCCCCAAAAGTCCCGTTGCTTTCTGCCTTGCGGAAAACAGGGGGACTGCGGCGCCACGGTTCTACTCCGACGGCTGTCATGGTCGTAGCCGATGCCCGCTTGGGAGAAAGTCATCCAAGTTTCGTTGAAGCGTGAAAAAGAAAGCAAGTTATACACAAGCTGGCTGCACTGAAGCGGTGCTCGTGCAATTAGGCTGCGAGTCGTTTGCCCAGTGGCTGGCTTTATCGATTCGCTGTGTCCTCAACCGGCAGGGACGCGAAGCCAGAAACAAAAACACATGCATTTTCGCGAAAGTTCTTCACGGATCGGCGCGCTGACAAGTTTACACTGGGACAAACGAGCGGTCCTTTGATTTGGCGGAGAAAACTGCGCTTTTGGCGCTCCTTTGATCCCCACTGAGGATCGACAACAAATGCTATTCACGTGTTGATGTTTTCGATCTTTCTGCACCTAGTTCTTACAAGATTGGTCTTCAATTCTTGAATTTATATATCAGAAACGGTTAACTTGCTTTTCATTTGAGCACGCAACTGCACTTTTCTAGTGATTCGCCCCAGCAACGAATTTACTGAATTTACCTTCGTTCGCAAGATGTTGCCCTCTTTATTGTGACTTCTTTATTCCGAAGCTTTTTTTTTTTGTGTGTGCGTGAGAATTTTTACCTCAGCCAGAAATTGTATTGAATAAACTGTATTATTTATAATACAGTTTATTCCTGTGTAACAGGAATAAACTGTATTAGGTAAAAAAAAGTAATTAAACATATCTGAACAATAACTACCCTCTGTTACTTCTAGACATTGACCTGTTAATTACCGAGGGAGCCGTTTCTCATTGTAATATATGTTTGTGATTGGTTAACTGCGCAATCGAATTTTGCGCTTAAAAACAGAAATGTTGTTTCAACAACAGAAAGGGTACCGATATATTGTTTTAAACCTACACAAAGATGCCTGGAAACAGCTGTTGATTCACTGCTGACAATATATGACAGATAGACAACATAAACGCATAAAAAACAAAACAAAAACGAAGAAGCTTCATTTTTTTAACGCGTTTGAAAATATCAAGAGGCGCCAGAAGCATTGAAGGTTGTAATCACAGTTTCGTGTTAAACACCAGCATTTATGGCTGTCGCGACTTTGACGTGAACAGGTCTTCGTCTCTTGTGTAATCAGTCAGACGTCAATCGTTTTGTGTGTGCCATTCAGACGCTGTTCACCCTTATTACTTAGAAACTCACTCGTTTCATCTTCAATCTGCTCCTTTTTGTTGTATGTTTGCCTTTGAAAAAAAAAGCCTAACAGATTTCGATTTCCGCTTCTGCAGAGTCGTTGTAATCCAGCTGGGAAATCGGCAGCCGTTCGAATTTCCTTTTCCCAACAGAAGTACGCTCGCACAGTCGGCGGGCACACATTTGCACACAGGCCCACCCAGGCATACGTAACACGTACAGATGCGTGGGCATGCCCGCCCGTTTCACGCACTCAACCCGGAGAGGGGAAAGCTCTGCTCATTTCAGATTCACTTCCAGTTTGACTTTTGGCCCGCCACGAATTGTTCCTCCCAGCGTGCGTGTACGTGCCAAACTATTCCTGGCTCTCCAACTTGCCCCCAGATACACACACGAACACGTAGATAAAAAAATAAAATAGCGCAGGTATGTTTCGGTTTTTATTATTCGAAGCGCTCTTCCTTTGCATAAGGAACGGAGAAGAGTTCACTTCCTTTTGTTTATTTTATTTTTGTTTGAACATGGAAGAAACTATAGGGCACCCGAAGGCGATGTGCCAGGGTGATTCGACTGTATTATTCAGGCCAAACCCTGCGTATCGGTGAACCCTATAACCTTTCCAGCAGATGCTTCTTTGCTTCTGCCTTTTCATCGGAGGCGTGTCGATAGACGGCTCACATTTGTTTCGTTTTCATTCTTATTTTATGTGTACAAAGATGTGGGAGATCTCCGGCTGCGTTTCCTCCAAAAGACTCCGAGGAAAAAGGTTACGCCATTTTCGGTATACGTCTCGGGCTTTCCCGAAGTGCCGCGAATGTTCCACCAAAGCGCTGCGCATTGCGACAGGGTAAAAGAACGAAAGACGTTTTTTGTTGTTTCTCAGTCTGTCTAGAAATTTGTGTTTAATCTTTTCTTTTCTCTCTTCAGAATTTTGAAACGTATTTGTTGTTATCTTTTTTGCTGCTGCGCGTGAAGAGAGCGCCGAAGCTCCACGCATGGGCGCTGCATAATTCATGAGGGATCGCCGAACTCTTCTTTTGTTCCTGCCTGGCGTGCTTTTCGCGTAAAGCGTGACTTGCTTTAAGCTTTTCGAGTTTATGCGTGTGTGTGTGTGTGTGTGAGTGCGCGTGCGCGCATGTGTATGTATGTGCGTGTGTGTGAGAGTTTGCTCACACGCGCACAGGAGGGCATATGCATGCCTGTGTGTGAATGCGTGCGTATCAGCGTGTTGAGGATTTTCGGTTTTGTTTCTCATTTCTCGGCTCGTTCGTCGACCGTCGGAAAAGCGGAAATTGGTGGCTCAGTTGCTTTCTCTTTGCGCGCGATATACTTTTCTACGGAGACAGATAGCTTGAATAAAGAATTCTTAAGTTTCTCGCAAAAAGCTTTAAATGGTGTGATGCGTTGTGCACCAAGTGGAATTAGTACATTTCTAATTCTCGTGTTCACGAAGCAATATTATGTTTGAAACGAAGTAAGCAGAAAACGCTGGCGTATAATTCAATAGACAGTATGAACACGCCAGATAAAAAAAAATGTCTGTAGGCTAATGGGAATATAGAAATATTTAAATAAATACCCATCCTCGTGCCGGTTTTGCCCCCCCCCCTTTTTTGCGCCCGGTATTAAGTTCCAGTGATAAAATATTTTATAAAATTGTGACTAGAGAAATGATTAGATCTGGGTGACATCATGCTTCGTCTAACTCTGGCATTAAAACACATGCCATGTTGCCGACCCACAAAAAACAAATGTAAAAGAGGCCAAATTAACAGTGACATTTGATTTCGATTCAAACACCACCTGAATTCGGACATCCCAATAAGAAATATCCGCTCTTCAGTTCATTGCACCGGATGCCAAGAGTGAATCGGTACAGTGTACGAGATAGCTCCACGCATACGGTATTTTATTAGTAGGCTTTAGAAGAGATCTAACCCTTTCTGGTTTGGTCTCTTTTTAAGCATAACCAGTGGTCTAATCTGCTCTGGTAGGCTGAAAGCGTGTGCGAGACAAATCGAAGATATATTTTAATGCGAATATTAATGCGAATATTAATGCGAATAGCATTCTTTGGATACTTCACGCACTTTTCGTCTATGTATCTATCTATCTATCTATCTATCTATCTGGCTATCTAACCTCTTACGCCGCGGGTCGATAAATAAATAAAAAAGACCGGCGCCGGCTGGGATTCGAACCGTTGACCCTTTGATCAGCAGGCAGACGCGCTAACCACAGAGCTATGAAGGCATTTTTTTTTTCTTTATTGCATAATGAGAGCACCATCGGTCCAAGTACATTAAAACACTCTACAAGTCTTTTGTAGAGTACATTAAAAGCTTCCCATTTCACTGAGCGGTTTGCAAAGGTTGAGCCACTCGGGTTTGGTATCCCGGTTTGAAAACACACTTTCCACCTGCTTAACCAGATTGAAAAAATAAAACCGCACTTCCTTCGCATTAGTGTCGGCATGGCGGACGGCCATGCGCGACCTCCAGATACTACACAAGCCTAATAACATAAACATATCGTACGGAATTCCATCCTCATTACTTACATTCAAAAACCGTATGCCGGATTGGGTAATGCACAACTGCTTTTTCAGCGTGCGCTGAAGCACATCCCAAAAAAAAAACAGCGTCCCAGCAAAATATAAATACATGTTCGATGGTCTCGGGTTTCTTACATAAAATACAGTCAACTGACCATGGCACATCAATACCCTTGGCTTGAAGCCACACTTTGACTGGCAACGTGCTCGAGTGTAATTTAAAAAAGAACGTTTTTACTGAAGGGGGTATAATCATCCTTTTCACCCGCTTGAGCACATTCTGGCCCCCACTAGGAACGACACTTCTATACAGGGGGACTGGAAATAAACTGGTCACCAAATCGCGCGTAAGCGTCTTCTTACTGACACCAGACAAGTATTCAAAAGAAAAACGGGCAGACAAAAACAGAACTGCATCAACCACCTCCTTCTGATATCCAATTAATCTTTTCTGTTCGCCGCCATGGGACGAAACTAGAAAAAAAGGCAAATGAGGTGACACCTTTGTTTGAAAGAACGTTCTAATGAAGGGATGCTCTTGGTCTCGCAGAAAAAAGAATCGTGACACCAGCTGCTTGACAAACAAATGTGAGAGCCCCAATCCCCCATCACGTACATGGTGGAAGAGGTTATCTCGTCTCATCCGCTCAAATTCAGATCTCCAAATAAACTTTGCAAAGACGCGATGAAACTTCTGAATATTTACGCGCGCACAATGGATGACCTGCAGTACGTACCAGAGCTTTGCAATCAAAAAGATATTACAGACTGTCGCTCTAGCAAAAATAGACAGTTCACGCTGCTTCCAGCGGGAAGCGCGCCTGTCTAGGTCGGTGGCGACTCCCGACCAGTAGGGTTTGTTTTCACGGTAACAGCCTAGTGGAACACCGAGGTAAGTGCACGGCACCCGGTCCCAACACACTCCTTCAAATATAGAAGGAGTTGTGGCCCACGCTCCGTGCCAAAAACCGCGGCACTTGCTCAGGTTTATGGCTGCCCCGGTGGCATCACAAAAGTTTTTTGCCAACGTAACGGCCGCACTGATAGCAGGCTTATCAGAACAAAACAGCGCGATGTCGTCTGCGTAACTCATTATCTTTATCTCTTCGTTTTCTAGCCGAAAACCGCGACATTCCTTACTTCTGAGAACGCTTAAACAAAATAGTTCCAAATAAAGGTTGAACAATAGCGGCGACATAGGGCACCCTTGCCTTACAGATGTTCGTACGTGTATTGGTTCCGTCAACTCCTTGTTGACAATGAGCTTGGTAGTGCACTCTTGGTACGCCATTTTTACACCCTCAAAAATAACTTCACCCACATTTGCATGCTTTAACACATCAAAAAGGACGTCATGCTTAACCCGGTCAAACGCTTTTTCTAAGTCCAGTTGCAGCATGGCAACTTGGCCCATGCCGTCGTCGCATGCTTCCAAAACACTGCGGGCAACGTGCACATTGGTCAAGATAGATCGACCCTTGATGCCGCATGTCTGGTGGTCGCCAATAAGTTGACAAGCGACACTCTGAAGCCGACGCGCTAAAATCTTCGCAAAAATCTTGTAATCTACGTTACAGAGGGTGATTGGGCGGTAACCAGAGACTTGGCGTAACTTCGCACAGTCATCGCTTTTGGGTATTAAAACAGTGTAGGTGCGCGAAAAAGACCGCGGCAATGTTTTGCACTCGTACGCTTTAAAAAACACTTCCAGTAGAACGCTGGAGACAGTATATTTAAACTTTTTATAAAATTCGGAACATAGCCCATCGGGTCCCGGCGTTTTTGAGTTGGGCAGTTCGTCAATTGCCCTCTCGACTTCTTGTAAAGAGAAAGGCTGTGCGAGCTCTTCTCTTTCCTCCTCTGCCAACTGCGGGAGGGAGTCAAGAAGTTTCCCACACATGGGATCCTTCCTTCCAATCCCATGCGTCCCAAAAAGATTTTTATAGTGGTTAACAAACGCTTGTTTAATGTTACTTGGGCTCGTGCTTGTCACCCCATTGTGCTCGATCTCGCTTATCTCGTTACGCAGCGCGAACCTTTTCTCATCTGCTAAACTTCGTTTTGTCGGTTGTTCTCCCATCTGGTACTTCTCAGTGCGAGCACGGACAGTTGCTCCCCGGTAACGCTCCAAGTGGAACTTCTCCAGCCGTTCCTTAACATTTTCCAAGTCTTTAAGGGCTATACCGGGCCTCTCGCACTCCGCTCTTGACAGCGCTTCTAAATCGCTGTTTAAGTTGCGTTCTTCAATTCGCGCCTCGAACGCTAAAATAGAAGACCTTTCCATCGCTAGCATCTTTAACTCCTGCTTGATGACCTCCCACATTTCAAAAATATCGTCTCTCAAGCTTTCCAAATACGTTTTAAAGAGGTTATCTACCTTTTCAAGAAACAAAACATCATCGAGAAGCTTCGCGTTTAGCTTCCAGAGGTCCCAGTTAAACTTATCCTTCCTCGGTACCTTTTCCCCTATCGTAGTAGAAATAAGACAATGGTCAGAAAAAAAAACTGGCGTGACGCGGTACCTTCTTAACACTGTTGCCAGGGATGCTGACACATATATTCTGTCTAGGCGAGCGTGCGATGATGTTTGGAAATGTGTGAAACGGATCTCGCTTGTTTCGTTTTTTACTGTTCCAGCGTCGATCAAATCAAAGTCTTCGATAAGGTCACTCAAAATGCTGACGCTTCTATCGTTATTCTGCCTCGGGGAAATCTATCTGCTGCCCGAAGGACGCAGTTGAAATCGCCACACAAAACGACCGCTCTGTCACAATCCAGAAAGCGGCGTAATCCATTAAAAAAGGAAACACGGTCTTTCACCGTACTAGGCGCATAAACGCAAATGAGGCGCCACTTAATGAGCGAAAGCAAGAAATCACACATGATGAAGCGCCCTTCCGTGTCGGTGGTGACGTCTAACTCCGACAGGGGCAGGGACTTCTTAATAAAAAGAAAACAACCGGCAGAAAAACCAACGGCGTGAGTGACACATACTTCATACGAAGGCAAAAATGGGCTAAGTGCAGTAGCGACCTGCTCCTCCTCCGCCATTTTGGTCTCTTGCATCGCCAAGAAATCGGGTTTTTCTTTGAGCAGCAGTCGCTGTAATTGATATTGCTTTTTACGAGCGTTTAAACCGCGAACATTTAACGATGCGACCTCAATGCTTGGGAGGAGCGTACAAATCATGTGTGTTGCCTTCAGCCTTTCGCACTTGCCTTGGAAGTCTTGGTAGCCCTTGGAAACCGGGCGTCAGGCGCCTTATTTGCTGTCTCGCCGTTCCCGGCCGTCTGGAGGGGTGAGGGGCACGATCTTGTAGCGCCCCTTCTTGTTCTTTTCCATCCAGGGGTTGGAAGCGGGCGTCATGCCCTTCATCGGTGGGGGTTCTCGTCATCGAGGTTCTCTTCGAGGCCACGCTTTACGGACTCCGTGGTCTCGTCCATGCTCTCGAGGGGTCCGGGGGCGTCTTCTCGGCCTCCGGGCGATAGGCGTCACGTGGTGCTCCAGGGCGCTTGACCTGCGTCGCCGCGAGAGGGGTCGCCACGCTGCTGGCGTCGCAGGAGCCGCCAGCCATCTCCTCCTGTGCCTTTGCGATCGAGACCGCAGCGGGGCTGTTGGATTCCGCAGGGTGGCATTTCGGTTCACCTGTGGGAGGAGGCTTGGCAGGCGGGCCCTGAGCGGCGCTCTCGGCTTCCTCGACGTCCATGATGTGCTGGGACAGCTCCTCCACCACAGCTCCGCCGGTCACGCCGGCGTAGGTCTTGACGCACGTCTCCTTCTCGTGGCCAAAGCGAGAGCACACCGAGCACTTCGGCACGCGACAGTCGCGCCTAATGTGCCCGGTGCGCTTGCATCGGAGGCAGACCGGTGCTCGCCCCGGGATGACGATCAAGACGTTCGCCCCCTGAAGTCTCTGCTGGTGCGGGACGTCGTCTGGCGTGAGGCCGGTCTTGAGCGTCACGCGAGCGACGCGGGTGGTCGACTCGACGCCCTCGAACCCCTCGACACGCCACTTCTCTCGTCCTACGTCACCGACCTTGCCATAAGGCTCGAGCAGCTTGCGCACGGCGTCGTCTGGTACGTGGAAGGGAATCCAGTGCAGGCGAACGCGTACCTCGGTGCAGCAGGGATCGATGACGACGCACCGCAGTTTCTTAACCTCGAGTTCCTTGGCATCGAGAAGACGTTGCTTGGCTTCGGGGTTCTCAGCGTCGCCATCCACAGGTGGTTCATTTGAAACGCGCCGAGCGCAACTATATCGGACAACACGGCGCAGCGCTTCAGTTCCTGGCGGAAATCTTCAATCCGATAAGGACGCCCCTTCAAATCACAGTGCAATAAAACTGAGTTCAAAACTGTTACCCCTGTTGGAATGGGCGGTAACACTACCTTGTAGTCCTCGGTATGCGATGACGGTTCAGTGAACAAAGGTCCGCGGCCACCAAGGGCCGTTGTCGCAGCTCCGTTGGAGCCAGCCATCCTGCGACCGTTCTCGGCGAGAGG
>JAZHYW010015512.1:0-96165 GCA_037355805.1 Ixodes ricinus
TGGTGGCCTACAGTGGAACCTTTGTGGACGCCGACGGATCGATTTCTCGATATCCGGATCATCTTAAGTTCAAATAAATTCCGGTATGGATAAATATCGAGTGCCAGATGAGGTTTCTTTGCATTGCCGACTACTCAGGCAGACACAATTGATCATGACCCCCAAACGAATACTCTACCAAGCTGAAAAACGCTGCCTCCGAGCATAAAAAGGCATATTGCGAAAGTTCACCAGCATGGCGTCCTGTAAGATATCAAGCCCGAAGTATGTTAGTTTGAAACCGCCTTATACGTGTAGTGACTCATAAAATGAGGATAATATTCATGAAGTTCGCAGCCTATCTTGCTAGGTCAGTAGCGACTCAAAAGATCACCTTTATGTTTTTGTATTAGAGATAATCACGTGCAATAGAATTAAATGTTTGATCCTGCTGATAGCCTGCAATTCCGGCTTTTGTAGGCTACACTGCAGGCAGCTCTTGCCTTTATAAAAGACGAGCAATGCTATCGCAATTCGAGGTAGTTCGCAGCAAAGCACAGCTGGAAGAGCCCGTAATTTTTTTTTCTAGGTGGTTAACAAAATGCTAGTGCTCCAAAATTTGAAAACGGTAAAACGTTAGCAAAACAAAACAAAAAACGAAAAGTGTTATTATTAATGGCGCTAAGTGCAACGCGCCAACTGTACAGCATGATCGACGCAAGAGCTATCGTATCTCAATACTCATCGTATCGTATGACTACAATGAAGAGAATGTGAACAATTGTGCCTCCACACGGATCGTGCAATAATAAAAAACCGTGATTACCGCCTCAGAGTGAAGCTTCCGAAATATGATTTCTTTCTTCTCCCATACGTGTATTATTCGTTATTCCAAATGGTATCGGTAGTTGTCTGTCAAAAGACCGTGGTACAGGGTGACTGAAATAACCAGGCTCGATCTAAAATGGGCCGTAAAAATCGGCGCGTGCCCGCAGATATCTAAAATTTTCGCCAAAGGTGTATTTAACAAGTCGGTCTTTTCTTGTAAAATTACTAGACGTAGCTGCATTTCTGTAAGAACTAGGGCCAAAAACACTTGCCAGGGTCAATGGCGGTCGGCGACGCAGACGACCGAGTCGAGTCGCGGGGCGCGTTTGGCGCACGTATTGATAGATGGCGTCGGGAGCAGTGTGGGAAGTTGAAGCCGACCAGCGAAAGAAAGCAGACGACACGCAGACGAAATCTGTCGGCAGCAAAAACGCAGTTGTTATGCAACCCGCGTTTTTTTTACTTTAAGTTTTGCTTTAATTGTCTGCATTTGTTTTTTTAAACAAAGGTTCACTACGACAGGGTTATGTTCATTTTAGTAGATCACGGTCGTAGCGGAGCAGTCCCGATAAGAATGAAGCTCCATCTATGAATGCCTGCGCCAAATGAGCAGGGTGTCGAACCGAAATGTTTTTCGTTCCGGTTTTCGTTCCGGTTCAGGGAAAACGGTTCAGCTCCGGTTCAACTCCGGAGTGAAAAAATAAAGGTTCAAACCGGTTCGAACCGGTTCGTACTCATATGCTACAAAAACAATTGACGGCAGCAAAAGATAAACTATGCATATTTTATAAAAGTGTTACATATAAAAAGCAAAGGCTCACATTACTGTGTGGAACGAACGAGCTAGTGCTGGGGCACCTCGGGACGTGGGTGAAAGCGCAGTTCAATGTCAGGCAGCTGACCGAAGAAGCAGGACGTCGTCAAGCATATCCGGGGAAAGACGGCACCTCTGAGACGATAAAATGAACTTCAGTGCATAAAAGGCTCGCTCCACGCTCACCTGGGTCGCAGGCACTCCCAGGGCTACTTGCGCCAATGCGTAGAGTTCTGGATGGCGTTCCCTTCTCTCCGCCCAAAACTGCAACACGTTAGCGTCCCTTGAAAGCCGCGGCTCCTTGTCTAGCATTTCCAGGAGGCATGCTATATCAAGTGGGCTACTGGTACCTCGAACGTGCACGCCAGCCTCAACCTCTCTTTTCCTTGAGGAGCGCTTCCAGGGCGTCTTCCGGATCATCTGGAGCCGCCGCAAGTTTCAGAAGAAAGGGTAGAATCTTGCTCGCATTGCAGAGCTGTGATTCGCCTCCAAGTCTTTGTCAAATGCAACGTGGCCCGGTACTTTTGCTCAGGGGTGAGAAGAAGGCGGTAGCGGGGATCCATGTACACTGCTGCACAGAAGACATCCGTGTCAAGAAGTTGTAGCTCCCTGTTTTTCATTGACTGGACCAAGGCATTTGCTAACGGCGACGATATCTTGGAAGTGTCCATGGAACATCTCAGCCATGCTCAGTAGAAATCTCCTACAGTGAGCTGTTCCTTCTGCAATGTCTTCGTCGCCACTTCTGACGGGCGAAGCGATACTGCGAGCATTTCGACTTCCGCCCATACGCCTTCAGTCAACCTGGAGCTTTCTTATTTTGAGAGGAACCCTCCAGCGAAGCCTCTTAGTTCAAGTAGCCTGGTGAGCATATGCTGCGTGGACATCCACCGCGTTGGACAATCAAGCACTGGTTTCTTCAACCCTAGCTTCAACCCGAACCAGCCGAATTGCCGAGCCGAGGGCCTCGCAGAAAAGCAAGTAAGAAAGAACACTGGCACAGAGCTCCACGCTAAGGTAGACTGCAGCGGACGCTAGCAGCTCGCCTAGCATATCCAGTGCTAAGAGCCTATATTCCCGGCTGAGCAGCGACGCGCGGAACGTGAAGTCTTTTTGTACGATCAGAGCGCTGAATTTTGAGGATGGCTCGTAGGAATGGCCGCGGTCCATCTTAGGTTGAAGCTTAGCATAAGCAACGAGAGTCGTCGCGTCTTTGAACGCGCCTGAGAGTCTGGACAGAGTAGCGGCAACTCGCGAGGCGCGTCGGCCGCCCGCCGTTAGTTAAAAAAAAAAAAAAACACGAGAACGCGTTTGGAGGGTGGAAAGGAAGCAATGCTCAGAAGAGCCGTGCGTCTTGAAGTTTGTGTTTCTGAGGAGAAAACGTTTTGGTCCTTGCTGTTTCTGCTACCGGAGATCGAAGCTGTTTTGCTGTTTTCTTTAGCTGTAACTGTTGATTGAATCCCCCTTCCCTTCCCGGTGCTAGACTTTAATTTCGGTCAGATTATTAAATCCGCTGAGTTATTTTAAAAGCAGATTAGATGCGCCACAGTATGGCAACTAGTGCAGGTTCTAAAATATCCATCGGCCTTTGTATCGCTTTCTTATCCAATCAGTCGTACAATGAAATCAAGGCGTTCAAAATAAGTTGCACACAACTCTACAAAATTAAAGACAAGAAGCACCAAACAGGCTCATAAATTGGTCACTTTTGCTGACGTACGAATTGGGATATATTCTAGTGATAAATGTTCTTTGATGAACCATTTCCGGTCCCCAAGAAAAGGTTGGGACGAATGTGGGCATTTGTTAAAGAATTACATAAGACCAGAAATCCCGGAGAATTTATAGTTACTGTGCTCATTTCGTTTGAGTTCTCGAGACAAACTTTATAAATTATGAAGACGACCGTTATGTGAAAACCTGATAATGGAACGTTACAGAGCTTTCCGCTACGTATTTTTCTCGCTTTTTGACTTCCCACATGAACGAAACACCGCAAAAATAATTTATCAGTTTTGCCCAGGAACGAAAAAAGAATTATTTCGGTCCGGTTCAACTCCGGTTTGCGCGAAAATACATTTTTTTTTGTTGCATTTTTGGTTTATTTTTAGGTTACTGTGTTTTTTGTCGCGCACTTTTCACGTGACCTGACTTCGCGTATGAACCGAAAACCGCATGGAAAACATAGCGGTTCCGCTCCGGAACGAAAAAAATTATTTCGTTCCGGTTCAACTCCGGTTCGTGCGAAAATAACGGTTTTTTTCCGGTTTTCGGTTCACGGTTCGGGTTCGGTTCAATACCTCGACTCGGTCGTCTGCGTCGCCGTCTGCCGTTGACCCTGGCAAGTTTTTTGGCCCTATTTTTTACAGAAAGGAGTTACGCTTTGTAATTTTGAACGAAAGAACCGACCTGTGAAATACACATTTGATGAAAAATTTAGATTTCTACGTGCAGGCACCGATGTTTACGGCCCATTTTAGGTTGAGCCTGGTTATTTGAATCACCCTATATATACAGGACGCATCGGACTGCAGAACCACATCGCACGTGGAACCCAGTGGCAGAGCTTTGCACGTTGGGTGTGCCACTTGGTTGAGGACAATCTTGAGGGTGACCGAAATTTCTTTGGCGTGCGGTAGTGGTATTGTGCGGTGCAAATTAAGTAGTTTGTTTTATATTGACGCTAAACTTAAGAAATCCTGGGCGTGCCCAGTTCCGAGCATCTTATTTTCGCTCTGCAACCAATCAGGTTGCGGCACTAACTGACGAGAACGCCGGAGAAAGAATCACGAGGCGTGAATTTAACAAGTTACGCCCTGCGTTTCTTAAACTGTCGTTACTATGGAATACGTACATCGGGTTAACAGACATAATTCACCGCTTGACTTATTGCTCTTCTACGCCATTAAACTTCGATGACTGATATTGCTCTCGCTGTAACACTATTAACATCATTCAATTTGCTTTTTTATGTTTCTACTTGTATAAAAAGAAAACGTGTTTGTTTCTCTCTTTCACAAGATACACAGAAAACTTTCTGTCTTTAACTAAAATGACTATTATGTAGAATTCGCGACGTGAAATATTCATTACATATGATCACTCATGACGCATATAAAAATATTTCATGCAAATTTTGATTGATTGCTAGGAAACGAATCCTGCATATTATTCAAGCCGGAAGCAGATCAGGAAAATATATTATATTAATAGCAAGAACAAGTTGTTGTTGTTGTTTTACGAACAATAAGAATCAACGCGTAGTTACTGTGAAATACTGTATAGTTAATAAATGTTACTATTCGCAACCGTTTGGTTAGCGACCAGCAACTTTCGGCGCAAGAAAATACAAACCGGATAGCGGTAGGCAGTGGCAACGGTTAATCGAAATATGAGCGGTTGCGATTATGAACCCATTGTCGTAACGAATCCTAATTGACCCGTTATGGTGGGTCATCGATTCAATTCAGAGGAACAACTTTTCGACGTGTTATAACGTGGCATCGACTATCCAATTAAGTCGCTGGAAGCTAACGATGCAGTATATGTTAAACGTTCATTGCTGCAATTATTGTTGTTTTGTTGTTGTTGTTGTTGTTGTTGGGGGAGGGTGCTATGGGACAGATGGAGCATTCCTTTTGTTGGCTCGGTTTGACTTTGGAAAAGCATGTCCAGTTACTGGTTCATTACCACTGTCGTTTCCGTGCTGTCGGGGGGGGGGAGGGGTTAACTTTTTCTCCCGAATGGTTTATTTATTCACTTGAAACTCCTGAAACGCCTGGAGGAGATGGGACAATACATCCCCCTCCCTCCCCTAGGCGTTTCAGAAGAGCCTAAAATAAAGGACGCCTCTGGTCCAGATTGACTGCTCTTCGGTCAGAGTCGCTCACAGTTACGCCGACTTTTCTTTTCAGTGCAGTTTATTTCATGACCCATTTTTTTATCGGAAAGCTGAGATGAACGTTGATTAGATAGCTTACGTTTTATTAACATCAAAATGTTATGTATTGGTCTTTTTTTTAATTTTGAATAATTACTACGCGCCAAAAACTATCGGTGAGAAAAGGAGGGACTTCCAGCAAAAACGAGATCACGTATTTGTGCAAATATATATAAACCTCAAATGTCGTTGAAAGGGAATAAAGTCCTCGATTGAAGAAGTATTTTAAGCGTGGACTGAACAAGTAATTGCGTTCAGCACTTACCTTTGATGCTTTGGAATTGCAATCACATCTCGATATTATGCTATTCAGTGTAGATATCTTCTACCCCGTTGCAAATCAAATTAAAACGACAATCATTTAAGCTTCTCATTGAGCTCTCAGAAACAAGTTATGGTAACATCGACCTTATTATCAATTCATAATAATTAAAATTTTCCGTTCGGTATAACATTTCCTTAAAAAAAAAAACTATGTAATATGGTCACAGTCCATTTATGGTCACACGTTCTTTCAGGATTAAGTTAATGACTATAATCAACTTCTGCCGCTTATAATGGGTAACTGAGTGTCCCTCAAAGGAATTTCTTTTTATAGATGACGTTATTTAAATATAGTTACCAGCAGGATTATGTACACTCTAAGAAATGCCCGCGCGTCTACTTACATCAAAACACTTGAAGATCAATCTCTGCGATCTACGAAATTAGCTCAGCGAATGATGAAGCTGAACATCTGTTTAGACTTCAAAATTAAGTCTCCGCTGTGACAACACGTGATGCAAGCATGACGCTTTTCAGTGCGTAATGCAACAGCGGAGACTTCACTTTTTAGGTCTAAACGAATGTTCAGCCTCAACATTCCCTGAGCTGATTTCGTAGATCGCAAAGATTGACTCTTTGAATGTTTTGCGGCTAAGTAGACGCGCAGGCATTTCTTAGAGTGTATGTTTCAGGCGAGAAGTTTCGGAAACGATCAAATTTAAGAACGTCATTTCAATAACGACTTGCTACGCCACTATTTTTCCCACTTCTATAATTTCACGGTTAAATTCACCTGTTTGAGAGCACACTCTCTTTAGTTTAAAAACAGTTTTACCTGGTAACGCTTTTATTGCAATATAGCGTTTTTAAAAGTCCATCAGACAACATTGGGGTCGCCATTTTTGGACTTAGGCTAGGTGGCGCAAGCTACCGGCCGTTACAAAGGGTATAGCCATTAACATCCATCCAACATCCATCCATCCGGGCACGACTCGTGTGGTTGGATACGACTCGTCGCCGAAAGCTGACGCAGGTTTCGTTTTTTAGAGCGCAGCTCTTAGGCGCCCGTTTCCAGCTTGAGCGGCGTCGCCGTCGGCGTAACCCCGCGTAACCCTCGTAATCCTCGTGAGGGTTACGAGGGTTAATCCCACGAGGGTTACGGGGGTACTCGCACGAGGGTTACCCTCAGGAGGATCACGAGGGTCACCCTCGTAACCTCGTGAAGTAACCCTCGTAACCCTTACGAGGGTTATGAGGGTTAGTTACCTTCAAAAGGGTTACCCTCACGAGGGTCACGGGGGTCACGAGGGTTACCCTCACAAGAGTTACTAGGGTTACCCTCACGAGGGTTACCCCCTGAGGTCACGTGAACCCCCTGAGGTCACGTGACCCCCCCCCTCAGGTCACGTGACCCCTCCCTGAGGTCCCGTGAACCCCCCCCTCCCCTGAGGTCACGTACCCTCAGGGAGTCATCTATCCCTCAGTACCCTCCACCCTCCTCCTCAAGAGCTGGGCTCTAATCCGGCGTTACAGGGAGTTGTAAACGGCTTTCATATTTTATACGAGCTGAGCCTAATTCACGCCAAACGCTGATGCGACCTCCGTGCCAAACACATACTTAGTCGGATAATTGGTGCAGCAGCTACTAGATGTAGCAAACTTTTGAAAACGGTCTATTCTCGTAATCACGCTTTCACAGAACCCTTCAAGCCTGAACAGAACCTGAACAAAAAACGCTTTAACTGTGATTTGGTTTTTCTACGTGTTTAGTTGTGCAAATACCTCTTACGAAACCAAGGTTCTATTGACCTAGTGTCGTTGTGGCCATCATACCAGAGAGTCATTTCAGAATTGCGTGAATGTTATTGTCGCCTAGGATGACAGAAGTCAATTTTGCGACAAGTAAAACTACACAGTAGGCCGAAGTATTTCGAGCCAACCAGCCTCAAGCAAGCACATTTTGAAATGTATATGTTGCAAGTATACACCCTTTAATTTAAGAAAATTCAGTTATGTTTCACAAGCACTCGCTTTTGCACCACCACTTTTGAGTAGCTTGCACTAAACCGACAACAAGCACCTAAAGATAGCAAATATATAAGAAGGAGGAGCACATAAAAGAGAAAAACGCACATGAGTCCTCAAACGCATTTCAAGGTTTATCATTCTTCAAACTTTAACTAGTGTAATAGTCACTAGCTAGCTTTTTTCCAAGTATCATCACACATATTATGTTATCTCTATCCATCCCATCACAAATTCTAAGGGCAATGGTATTCTCTTGAGTCAGGCCCTCATTTCATAATTTCATGTTTTGTAGTTGTAGTGTAAACTATCCAAGGGACGTTTGTTTTCATATTCGTATAATTATTTTATTTATGCGATTTACACATTGCCCAACACATTTTCTGTACTGCAACCAATATATATCGCGGTAACGTGTACATACGTCCATAGCCAAACAGACCGATAGACAAAGGAATCAAAATTTATCATATAAAATAACAAGTTTAACGCATACACCGGTTGACGAGCGATATACATAGGAACGATCCGTTTGAGACGCAGAGCGTGAGTCCCTGCATTACAGACGCAGGCATATGACTGGACTTTCTTGGAGCCAGTACTTCTAGCTTCAACGACCTCGAAACGATTTTTGAACCATTCATACACTTCAATCCACCATCCGGTGTGTTATCGGTGACGAAACACCCATCGATTCTGCAACTATCCTTTATTGAATATCAATTTGTTCCGACCAAATGGATTTGAAATCGCTTTGCGCAATCGTTTTATGCCTCTGTCCCGGCGCGAACCATATACCAGATCATTTGCGCTTGGGCTCCTTTTCGAAGAGGGGCTCGATCTTCAGATCAGCCTAATCGCTTTCACAGATGACTGAAGGGAAGAGAGATGTTTCCAGATACATCCTTATTTCTGTATCCTCTCATCTCAATGCGTCTGTGCTTTATATAGTCAAGCAAAAATACAAATGAGCATAGAAGATTTTCTTACTCAATATTGTGTGCTATCAAGAGCACAGTGGGAAGAAGTCTCTCAAAACTGGGATTCAGGTTTTTTAACGGCGCAAAAAAGAACGGTATGATGATTGTCGTATAAAGAGGGTACCTTTTACATGTGAGAAGCATCTAGTTATGAAAGTGTGATTACTTACTAAGATACATCAACTAAAGCACCTAAACGGCGGAATATCCTTCTGTATTGTTCTAGTATCAATATTGGACTTCACTCTATTGCTCGTTCGCTTCGGTATGTCTGAACGGAAGGCCCTTAATCAAAAAGGAGTCTGTTAGACCACCAAAGGTATTGTTTTGAAATACAGGGTGTCACAAAGAAAATTTACACGGTCTTTTTTACCGCAAAAATAAACTACGCATCGCCGAACGCTCATTCTCCGCTCAAAGGTAGCGCTAGAAGTCACAACCAGATGCCAAAGTTTCAGCCCGATCCGATAACTTAATCAAAAGTTATAGGTGATTTTCTGAAAATTTCAATGGGAAAATGGAGCTCATTTTTGCCCGTTTTCGGTTTCTGGCGCCATAGAGCCCCATGTATTCGAAACCTCCGTCGGTCGCCATTTTCCCATTGAAATTTTCAGAAAATCACTTATAACTTTTGAATACGTTATCGGATCGGGCTGAAACTTTGGCATCTGGTTGTGACCTCTATCTCTACCTTTGGGCGGAGAATGAGCGTTCGGCGATGCCTAGTTTATTTTTGCGGTAAAAAAGACCGTGTAAATTTTCCTTTGTGACACCCTGTACTTCAAATTTTGTTTTGATTCCAGCTCAGTCTGCATGCTTTTGTGGAAAGTAGGTGTACAACCTGGCTGGAAACTTGTAAGCATGTTTAGAAATCAATCGATATTTAAGTGCCTAAGTATCGTACATAAGTTTTCATGACTCACATTGAAATAAACTACACGTATTCTATCAGCGCAAATAACCAAAGGAAGTTCATATTTTCTATTCTGCGCTTTATGAATACAACTATTGTGAGGCTGGTAATTGTCACAATAGTATTTTTATTTCTTTTTTATACTTCATGCCCCTGTAACAACACCGATATTCTACTTTTGGTGTTCGGTTCATCTGCTTGGTATAAATGTCATTATTTCTTGTTTTTAATCGGGTGACTTATGCCGGTTGTGCAACTTAATTTAACATGCGATTTCTGAGGCTTTTTTTTATTAGTTTTTTTCATGAATTAAAGTTTGACTTTAAACATTTCACACCGTTAAAGGTATGAATTAGCTTATTTCGGGGCCAGGTATACATTTCTGGAATACCTAAGAGTGTCCCAGCGGCAGCCACGTGTGTTCCTGCAATTAACGCTGTTTCATTCAATAGCATTCTGCATATAAAGCGTGCATTACTCAAAATAAAGGTGCTGCAAGGAAGTTGCCATGTGTGTAGGGTCTCTGCAACACTTATCTAATATACTGAAAAGCGCAACATTTTCTTGCGTGTACCATACAACAGAGCCGCGATAAATTGGTATATCTTTGAAACTTGCCGATTTAGGCCTTCGTTGTCGGCGCAGTTTAATAGAGGCTTCTAAAATAATTACGATGTTTAATAACCCTCCAATTTCCTTACCCGCGCCATGATGGTTGCTTTGATAAGAAAAATAAAAGGAATTTTATGGAATTAAGAAGTCATTGAAATTAGACGTTGTGGACGTTTATTGCGCATGAACGCTGTGAATTAATATTGAGTTTCCGTCTTGATACTTCCACTAAATTAAATGCTACATGTGAACTCAAAGATTGCAAAATTAACGTTGGGAATTATTTTACAACGAGAAGTCGACTGTCTTTGTGATCTGGGGATATGGGGTGAACGTTGCAGAAGAGTCATTTTGCGCGTGTCACATGGTATCGATGACACGAACTCAATCCTAGGAAATGCTCGTCTAAATCAAAACTTGCAGGGTAGGGATACAATCTCAGACCCCTGTGTTCTTCAGCGATATATCTGCTTCACGTGATGCGAGCTGCCTACGTGAACTCACTCGTATATTAATCCTTGCTTCTTAATTTGAAAGAAGGTCATTTTGTCATGCTGGAGCTCTTGAGCAGGTGAACCACCCTAATTCTAAATTTGGTTATGTCTTTGCCTGCTTGACAACAACCGAAAATGTTTTGCTTTCAAAAACATTTCCCTCGTTAGCCTCTACTGATAAGGTGACTTTGGAATTAACGATAAAATCAAAGATGGCGTAAGTTACAATGCAGCTAACATTTAATTCAATTAAAACAAAGTATAATATTCCTTTAAACATTACCTCCGAGGTTAATCGGTTAAAAGGTTAATCGCAAGAGAAGCATACTAAAGTCGTCTAGAGATTTTCAACTTGGTCCGTGCAGAAAACGACATAGCCTATAGCTATAAACTCTCTTCGCGGTCAACAAAATGGTTGACGGATGGCCAAACGTTCCTAAACGTTCAGCCTAACCGTTCAGTTTAGGCCAAACGTTCCCTAAACGTTCAGCCTAAACGTTCAGTTTAGGCTTTAACTGTGTCTGTATTTTTGTTTTGTTTTTAACTCTCCGTTTTAGAATTTTTGGTGTTCTTCGTGATTCACCATTATTCTTTTCCTGTCACCCTTTTTTAGAGCGGCGAAACTTTGCGTTTCGTTGACATATTGCCGCCCACATGGCCGATAAAGCAGCGCTCGGTCACGGTCTTCTAGAAGATTCCCATTCATTCTCGCACTAGACTGTAACTTCCCCTTTGCTTTGTTGTTCTCGAAAGTGCCAGTTCATCCTCGCCCCGAGCGCGCGACGCTCGAACTTTCTTTGCCGAACTTTCGAGATAACGACGCACTCTAGATAAGCAGCTGCCCGCGACCTTGTCGAGTCAGTGACGCTCGCGCTCTGTTTCGCCGACGAATCGCCGCCTGGTTTTCTGCTGCCTCGACGCTCTTTCGTTCTTTACTTATTTTTGGTTGGCACAAGTTCGCCCATTAAACCTTTATTTTCAGTTCAGTCTTCGCCTTTTCGTCGCCTTAATTCGTGACATTTCTGGTGGAGGTGCGGGGTACCGCAGCCCATAAAGCGTACCCCTCCGAGGCTTCGCAGCACAAGCCCAGTCCCCGGCTTAAGAAGACCGTACGAGGAGACGACCGAGACCCGAGGAAGCCGCCGTGTTCAAGGGTTGCCCCCGGAATTCGGTCTACTGCCGAAGAAGACCAACCAGTCGACGAAGCCGACAATGAACCCCCAGTCGGCGCAGACCCCGACCGCCGCCCCCGTCGTCTACCTGCCCGTCGCCCCTCGTACACCGACGTCCTTCCACGGCGAGATCTACGAAGACGTCGAAGATTGGTTGCAGCAATACGAACGGGTGGCGCTGCACAACCAATGGACTCCGGAACAGCGTCTGCAAAACGTCTATTTTTCCCTCGAGGGCACGGCGCGACACTGGTTCGAGAATCGTGAAACCTCGATTACATCATGGGACCAGCTGAAAGGAGAGCTCCGAGGGACGTTCGCCAGTCAGCACCGAAGGGAGAGAGCCGAGGACCTCCTTCGGACGAGGACGCAAGGCCCCAACGAAAGCGTCACCAGCTTCGTTCAAGACGTCCTGCGTCTGAGCGCGCGTGCCGACCCACAAGCCGCCGACGACAAGAAGCTGCGTGTCCTCATGCGCGGGGTGAGGGACGACATCTTTGGGGGCCTCGTCCGCAACCCGCCGACCACCGTCGAAGCGTTTGTCGCGGAGGCAACGAACATGGAGCGCGCCCTCCAAGCGACGCGCCTCCTTCTACCAACGACATCCCGGCGTCGTTGCCTCCACGCTGCTTAATGATGACATCGGCGCCCGTACCCGGGACATCCGTGACGTTATCCGGGACGTCGTCCGAGAGGAGCTTCGAAAGCTGCTCCCCGCTGCTGAGCGCCCGGCGTCGCTGTCGGTCGCCGAGATTGTACGCGACGAGGTACAGCGGGCCTTGCAGCCCGAACCTCCAGTCGACGTGCCAGCCTCCGAGGAACCGACGCTGACCTACGCCGCCATAGCCAGACGACCACCGCAAGTTCCCCGCCAAGCTACGGCGCCACCACGACGTGACCCTCCAGCGCCGCAGTACTCCCAACGACGCGAAGAACGGCAGCACGTCCGACCAGAGCGACCCTCGCCGCGAAAAACCGACGTGTGGCGAACGGCCGACCGACGCCCGCTTTGTTTCCACTGCGGGGAAGCTGACCATGTCTACCGCCGTTGCCCGTACCGGCAGCTGGGGCTACGCGGCTTCCACCCCGACGACCCGCGCCCACGCTACGGCGAGCGACCCCAGGACATCGACGAATACCTCCGCCGGTCGCCATCCCCGGGACCGTCTACCCGTCGCAGTTTCCGATCGCCGTCACCCCACCGCCCTGCATCGCCCCATCGTAGGTCCCGCCGAGAAAGCCTGTCCCCCCTGCCTCGCCGGGAAAACTGAGTGCGGCAATACCGGGAGGTGGTATTGCCGATGACGAACGACGCCAATATCCTCCACAAACGTCGGAGGGCTCCCACACTAGCGACGAGACGGATAGGAACGACGGTTCTGCGACGGTGTCGAATAACCTCGACGTTACCATCGACGGCCACGACGCGAAGGCACTCGTCGACACCGGAGCAGACTATTCCGTTTTAAGTGGGAAGCTCTCTCGCCGCCTTCGGAAAGTGATGACGCCGTGGGATGGCCCGAAAATACGAACCGCCGGCGGACATCTCATCACACCAGTGGGAAGGTGTACTGCGCGCGTGGACATCCACGGAGAGACCTGCCCCGTGAAATTCGTCGTCCTCAAGGACTGTTCGAGAGACGTCATCCTTGGCATGGACTTCCTCTCTGAGTACGGTGCCGTGATCGACCTTGGCGCAAACAGGTTGACGCTGCGAAAGCCCGTTCTACCTCCGGAGGGATCCAAAACGACGCCAGCCGCCGTCCGAGTCATTGCGGACCACGTGAACCTGCCGCCACGGTCGAGTGTTCTTGTGCCCGTCGTGAGCGATGCAGTTGTTCGCGGGAAAGTCCTTCTGGAGGGCAGCGTCCAGCTGCTTCTCGGAAGAGGAATAGGCGTCGCAAGGGGCGTAACGGAGCTGCAGGATGGACGTACTGTGGTCCTCGTGACGAACTTTCGACCGGAGGCGCAGCACCTCACGAAAGGTGCCGCTGTAGGACACGTTGAGGAACTCCGGGCCGACGCCGAAATCGCCGCGATCTCCGACGAACCCTCGCCGTGTCAGCCGCACAGTACACCGCCGCCGCAGCTCGACGTTAACCCCAAGCTCAGCGCCACGGAACGACGACAGCTCGGAGACCTCCTCGCCGAGTTCGGCGACTGCTTTGCGACGACGTCGAGGGTGCGCCAGACAACAGTTGCTAAACACCGCATCATTACCAACGAGGACGCGCTCCCTGTGCATCGGCCGCCGTACCGGGTCTCCCCAAAGGAACGAGAGGCCATTCAGGAACAGGTACAAGAGATGCTCAACGACGACATCATTCAGCCTTCGAGCAGCCCGTGGGCCTCTCCAGTCGTACTGGTGAAGAAGAAGGACGGAACGCTTCGATTCTGCGTTGACTACCGGCGGCTCAACGCGGTGACGAAGAAAGACGTGTATCCGCTCCCCCGCATCGACGACACGCTGGACCGGCTGCGCCACTCACGGTACTTTTCGTCGATGGACCTTAAGAGTGGCTACTGGCAGATCGAAGTCGACGAACGGGACCGAGAAAAGACTGCCTTCGTCACGCCCGACGGACTGTATGAGTTCAAGGTGATGCCCTTCGGACTGTGCACGGCGCCGGCAACGTTCCAACGTGTCATGGACACCGTCCTGGCAGGCCTCAAGTGGCAGAGCTGTCTCGTTTACCTCGACGACGTCGTGGTATTCTCGGCCAACTTCGACGAGCATTTGCGACGCCTTCGAGCCGTTCTTGAGGCTATCAGGACCGCAGGACTCACCCTCAAGCCGACGAAGTGCCGGTTTGCCTACGGCGAACTGAAGTTCCTGGGCCACGTTGTGAGCAACGAAGGTGTAAGTCCTGACCCTGAGAAAACTCGCGCCGTAGCTGCCTTTCCGCCGCCCACCGACAAAAAGGCCGTCCGAAGATTCCTTGGACTTTGCGCATACTACCGGCGATTCGTTCAGGATTTCGCCAAGCTTTCTGCGCCGCTCACGCACCTTACGAAAGACGCCGTGAACTTCGAATGGGGTGGAGAACAACAACAGGCATTCGACGAACTGAAGCGACGGCTCCAGTCACCACCGATTCTCGGCCACTTCGACCAATCAGCCGAAACGGAAGTTCACACGGACGCCAGTAATACAGGACTCGGAGCGGTACTGGTCCAACGACAAGACGGTGCGGAGCGCGTGATCGCATACGCTAGCCGGACGCTGTCGAACGCGGAACGCAATTACTCGACGACCGAGAAGGAATGTCTGGCCGTCGTCTGGGCCATCACAAAATTCCGCCCGTACTTGTACGGGAGTCCTTTTCGGGTGGTCACCGACCACCACTCGCTGTGTTGGTTAGCGAGCCTGAAGGACCCATCGGGACGCCTCGCTCGGTGGAGCCTACGACTGCAAGAGTACGACGTGACCGTGGTCTACAGGTCAGGCCAAAAACACAGCGACGCCGACTGCCTGTCCAGAGCCCCCGTCGAGTCAGCTACCGGCTGTGCCAAAGACGACGGCGACGACGACGATCACTTTCTTGGGGCAGTAAGCGTTCACGGTATGGCAGCGCTCCAGCGGGACGATCCTGAGCTGCGCGCACTGATCGACCACTTGGAGGGACGAGGGGGTACGATTCCCCGAGTCTTCTCACGTGACCTGCCAAGATTCGCCGTCCGGAGAGGTATCCTCTACAAAGAGAACTTCGGGGACAGCAACTCGACGTGGCTCCTGGTGATTCCTGCTAGTCTTCGAGAAGAGATCTTCCAAGCCTGCCACGACGACCCAACATCTGGTCACCTTGGCTACAGTAGGACACTTGCACGGATCCGAGAGAAATACTACTGGCCCAAGCTCCCGAAGACTGTCCACCTCTACGTCCGTTCGTGCCACGAATGCCAACGACGCAAGAAACCACCGACGAAGCCGGCAGGTCTCCTGCAACCGATAGCGCCCCCGACTGCACCATTCCAGCAGATTGGAATGGATCTTCTCGGACCATTCCCGCCGTCGACGCAGGGAAACCGTTGGATAATCGTGGCAACTGATTATCTCACCAGGTACGCCGAGACAAAGCACTCCCGTCGGGGACCGCCGTGGAAGTAGCCAAGTTCTTCGTGGAGTCTATCGTCCTCCGACACGGCGCTCCCCAAGTCCTGATTACGGACCGAGGATCCTCGTTCATGGCGCAACTGACACAAGAGATACTCCGCCTGAGCCACACCGACCACCGCCGGACCACGGCATACCACCCGCAGACCAACGGGCTGACGGAGCGACTAAACAAGACCATCGCCGACATGATTTCGATATACGTGGACGTGGAACACAAGACGTGGGATGAAGTGTTGCCCTACGTCACGTTCGCGTACAATACGGCGATTCAAGAAACTACCGGCATTACACCTTTTCAGCTGGTGCACGGCAGAAAGGTGACGACGATGCTCGACGCCATGCTGCCCCACGACCCGACGGACGACAGCACCGACGACGCCCAGCTGGTCACCCAACGAGCAGAAGAAGTACGCCAGCTAGCCCGTCTTCGAATAAAGGACCAGCAACGTGTGGACGCTGGCCGGTACAACCTTCGTCGCCGCGACGTGGAGTTCCAGCCCGGAGACAGGGTGTGGGTGTGGACGCCCATTCGCCGCCGCGGACTCAGCGAAAAACTGTTAAAACGCTACTTCGGACCCTACAAGGTCATCCGCCGCCTTGGGGACTTGAACTACGAGGTGCTCCCCGACGGAACCCGACCATCAGGACGCCGCCAGCCACGACCCGAAGTCGTCCACGTCGTTCGACTCAAGCCGTTCTACGCACGATAGGATTGCGATACTGCATGTTTATTTCGTTTCACCGTAAATTTTTTAGCCATTTCTGTTTTCCTTTCACGTTGCATCGGGACGATGCACTTTTAAAAGGGGGGATAATGCCGCCCGCATGAGCCGAGAAAGCAGCGCTCGGTCACGGTCTTCTAGAAGATTCCCATTCATTCTCGCACTAGATTGTAACTTCCCCTTTGCTTTGTTGTTCTCGAAAGTGCCAGTTCATCCTCGCCCCGAGCGCGCGACGCTCGAACTTTCTTTGCCGAACTTTCGAGATAGCGACGCACGGTAGATAAGCAGCTGCCCGCGACCTTGTCGAGTCAGTGACGCTCGCGCTCTGTTTCGCCGACGAATCGCCGCCTGGTTTTCTGCTGCCTCGACGCTCTTTCGTTCTTTACTTATTTTTTGTTGGCACAAGTTCGCCCATTAAACCTTTATTTTCAGTTCAGTCTTCGCCTTTTCGTCGCCTTAATTCGTGTCTTAAGGTCTTAAGATTTCGTCCCGGTCGGTAAATTTTGCCCTCAACTCTAGGATTTTTGTCTGTAATTTCTTGATCTACAGAGCGACCGTTTGAATTGTATATCATAAAGTTATCTAGCACTGCGCAATATGTTAATCATAGTTCAGAATATCTTCACAACGTAAACCGTAACCTTTTTCTAACAAAAAATTAATTTGCTACAATTGTAATTTCCTCACTTCTTGGCATTCTGTGGCGAAAAGCTGGGAATTTTTACAACAATCGATTTATGTACACGTAATTGCACGATGATGGCAAATTTTTTCGTCATAACATAACTGCAGAAAAATGTGCTAGGAAGATAATAAAAAATGCACTCATCACTCTACAAAAAAGCAGCGGTGATTAAAAACTAAAATAAGAAAAGCGGTGGAAATACTTGACTCTCCTTTTTCATTATTTTTTTACTCCATTTGCTTTATGTTCAAATTTGTCGTCAGGCGTTTGCGCGTGCATTTTGTACGTATATTCGATGCGATGGAGATTCAAATATATTGTCACGGAGCAAGGGGAAGAGGGGATAAATATTGAACTGAAAAGAAATGTTTAATCGGCGAACTTGTGCCAAACAAAATAAAGAAAGAGCGTCGAGACAACAGAAAAGCGGACGGCGATTTGGCGGCGTAACAGGAAGCGACAGCGAGACTGACTTGACAAGGTCCCGCGCAGCTCCTTATCTAGTGTGCGTCACCATCTCGAAAATTCGACCCAGAAGGCTCGATCATCGCGCCATCGGGGTAAGAATGACCAGGCACTTTGAGGACAAGAAAGCGGGACGAAATGATAAAAGTTACATCCCGATAAGAATAAACGCGAACCTCTCTAGAAGTCCGAGACCAAGCGTTGTTTGCTCGGCCCTTTGCGCGGCAATATTTTGTTGCGGTGTCTAGAACTTTCGTCTTTGCGAAAATGTCAAGCCGGTCTGCTTCGCCACGAAAAAAAAACTAACTAATTAAAAGAAAATTGATGAAGGAAACCTGTCTTTATCTGAAGATATTTATATTTTATTGTGGGTATCGCGAAGAAAATCTTGGGTGTGGTTTCACACTTGTCTTTCAATTTTAGGAACCCTTAAAGCATGATTAACCTTTTCAACTCTCTAGTACGGTCGCGACTTGAATTTTCGACTGTTATATGGAAATTCATATCATCCAGCACTGTGACATATGGTCACAGTGCTGGCTGAGGAATTCAATTCAATTTAATTTTATTGACTTCAAGGGCATAAACAAAGAGACGAGAAAAGAAAAGCTAGACAGTGTAGCTCGACAAGTTCCTGCACCCTATAGTATATAAGAGCGCTGTCAGCACATACAATTCAATATTATTTTAACAGTCCGGTACAAAAAAATTAGGCAGCGCAATAAAAGTCTAAAATTAATAAAAATAAAACTTTAACATTCAGGGTCCTTTTTCAAAAGTATTGTTAAAAACAGTTGTCTTATATGTCATTTTGACATGCCTACTACCTGAATATATTTTAAATAAGTTACTTTATTTTAGATGGGGCAACGCAATGGAGCATTTAGAATCCACCATTTGTTTCGTCCGACGTGCGGCGCTTTCCATACGATACGAAGTCGAGTTTCCAACGTATAACGGCAAATAAAGAAATTATCTGCTAATATGGTAGGCACAATTCATGTATTTCTGAACTAATCCGCAAATATAAAAAGCAATCTTTAAAAATAAAAATTAAATAAAACGAGAGGTTTTGCTTTATAGTCGCCCTTAGAGGCTTTTGTCTCCTCCAACTCTGGAACTGTCCTCTCTTTATATCTGATTATAGGATGTGGCAGCCGAATCTCAAAAAACTGAAAGTGAAACAGCAGAACTGTCCCTTGAGCGCAGAAACCTGCCCGGCGTCAGCGGTGTTTCAACCGCTGTCCGCTCCGGTGCTCCTGCGAGAGACATAACCGCGGCTCATTTCCCCTGAGACGACGAGAGAAAGCAGGCATGAGCACGCCGAGAGTGCTCTCGCTGGAAAGAATTAAAGCTTCTTGCGTCTGTTAGTGTCCTTTTTCTCGCCGGGGAACGAGCCGCGGGCGACAGTTTTCTCGGTTGACATCTCAACTTGATAGCTTGTCCCGGGGCGTAGCGGAATAGCGCTTTTGAGAGGCATCGAGTCGATAGAGAACAGTTTGAGGACCCCTCGCCTCCCCCTCCCCTCCTCCCCCTCAACTCCTGTCAGGCAGCCTAACTGGCTGTTCGATTTGATTCGTCCGGGTTGTCAAATTCATTCCACGACAAATTGATTTTGACAGAATTGATTTTAAGCAGTTTTTCGTAAAGCGCAGTTTTCTTCCTCATGTATATGATAGACAGGCTTTCGTGTGCCACCTGCTTTCGGTGTTGTTTCTTCCCAAAAGGGATGCTGGTTCATTTTTTTATTTTTTTCTAAATGATTATTTTTTAGGCTTCTTTCTCTTTTACCCCCGATATTCGCTTTTATCGAAGGATTTTCTAAGAAAATTATATTAAACATGACAGCCTGTGAACACCAGCATCATCACTGCTAATGAGAGAGCATTCGTTGGTTTGTTGTTTTCTAAAGTAGACTTTTCCTAAATGCTAAGAAGAGTGTGGGAACTATGTAGACGGCTTTGAATATAACTTTAGTATAGTACATAACAATATTTGGAGATGCCATTTTCCAGTAATTGTAGGCATAAAAAAAAGAAACAGTGAAAGCAGATCAGAAAATATGTCCACTTCCGCTCCTCTGCAGCCCCGCTTCAAAACTACTAATACCAGTTGGAAGGTAAGTGCAGATAGACTATTCAAAACGTATTTAATATAAAAATGCATGGAGATTAAACATTTCTTTGCCTTTGTCTTCTTAGTGTGCCGGGAAAGCTGCGCCTACCGCGTGGTACGTTGAACAAAAAAGTTGGCTTCGAATATTTTATGAAAAGCACATGCCTTGATGTTACTCACTTCATGTATCGGCTCTTGCTACCTTTGAAAGACATAAAAAAATACATTAGAATCGTTTTGCCTCAGAGTTAAGTTTGTGACGGTTTGTCGCTGTACATAGCAAAAGACGAACTGGTTCAAATTTAGCATTTTGATTCTAAATAAAATCACAAATGTTCGTTGGTAAGCTGGGCCAGTTGGTACTGGTTGATCATGATGAAAAATAGTGCACAAAGAAACGAGGACAGGGTGGTAGTTTATTCGATTTTTCTCTTTTAATTTCCTGTCCCTGTCCTCGTCTTTTCGTGCGCTATTTTTTCATCATGTTCACTAATGCTCCTTTTGTTTCTATAGACAATTCCACATATTTTTTTCTATTTCACCTCTGTTTGTGAGTGGAATCCGAAAATCAAAACTTATATGCCTGTAACTGTCCGCACTAGTCGGGGAAAGCCCACGTCACACGCCAAAATGCGTGAATTGGCTGCCCAATTTTCTGTCAAACGAATTGTTGTCGTGTTTTTGTGAAAAGAATAACTGAAGTAATCTAGGTCTCTGTATTGATTTTCTAAAGACAACGTTGTGGTCATCATTCATAACTAAACGTTCCTAAACTAATTCCATGAAATCTTGCCTGTACGGCCTCCGGGGCTCTAGAAATGTGAAGTAATACAAGTATATTGCTGCACCAATCCTAAAATGTCTCAATTGACTTCGATAAATATTTGTTCGGTGCCGTTGCTGACTGGACGGTACGTAGCCGATGCCTCGTTTACCAGCATCTCCTGGAACAACAAAAAGCTTGTTCAAGTTCTGCGATTTCTTTCTACTTAGATATATCTCCTGAAGCGAGAACATGTCAAATAAAGAATGAGGCTATACGTTTCTTGAATGCGTGTATGGCGTCATTTCAAAAGAAAGTATAGGTTCCTGTTTGTTTGTTTTTTACTCTAAGTGTTGTCGCATATACTAAGTATGACTTGCAGATGGTAATTTCATCTAATTGATTGATGATCAATAGTCAAATGGTTCGGGGGACTTCTACGCCACATTAAACTATCTCTTTAATGAAAAATACTCTCAAAAACCTCTAATCTTGCGCATCGTATAAAAGCTCAGGTGCGTGAGGACAGGAGCTTGCAAGCTGCAGTTTTTGTTTTCCCTCCCAGAAACTGGCGCGATACAGCCGACGCTGCTTTGGCGCGATTATAGCCCTAAGCAACGTCTTGTTGGCGTCACCGACGGGCGACTTTCAAGATCGCTAAGCAATACCACGTAAGACAACCGTTTACCGTATCTTACGGTAACTGTTTGGTGGCTTGGTGTAAAACTGCTGTGGATAGACTCGCTTTGAATAGACGGCGAAGAAAAGAAGATTACTTTATTATAAGGTTTTGAAACCATTGAACGACTATCTTGTTGTTACTATCATTTGCATTGTTCTACGGCAAGCTATGAAAACATAGAGGAGAAGATACATTTTGTATAAAATGCCTAAGGGGATGTAACGTGCTACGTTGAATATCATAAAATTAAATCAATGATTCGAAACAATAATTTTCAGTTAAAATTATATTTTCTTTACAACTTTGTTGAGTACAATATCTCCTAAACTTCTCAAACCAATATGGATTCGCTAAGCGCAGTCCGAAAGATCTAGCGAATATACAACCTAAACCATCAGAATACACGAAGGAAAGTCTGCAATGATTACATGAAAAAAGGGATGAATACAAGGTAGCATAACGACAAGAAAAAAAACGATGAAATTTCAAACCTAGAGCAAAAAACAAACTGGGTTGGACAGTTAGTTGATGTCATCTGGGAACGTGCCAAACCAATAGACTAAAGAAAAAAGTATGTGCATCAGTTCACGTTATTGCAGAAAACGGATACAGCCATCACGGCGAACAATAGAAGGATCCCAGCCAATGACGACGCTCGGAATACGAATATACACCAAACCGATACTCTGTGCGCAAGGAAAAGTGTTTGTGATTGTAACCTGAGCATCGTCATTCGCTGAGGTCCCTCCAATGTCCGATGTGATTGGTTGTCTCCGTGTCCTGCAGGAAAGTGAACTCACAGACTCGGAGGACGCTTAAGCTTCGCCTATAAGAGGGTAACGCGATTCTCTTCTCATTCGCTTCTTATGCTCTTCCTGCCAGTAAGCAGAAAGTGCGGCGGACACGGTGGCCTAGTCAGTAGCGTGCCTGGCTCGCAACCGAAGCGCTGTGGGTTACGATGCCGCCTAAAATTCTTCAAATAGTTCTTTACGGCAAATTAATTACTTTATACAGTAAAATCATTTGAGACATGCGGCTAGCTTTAATTCGCATTACATTTCATGTTTTTAATCACTTTCATTCCACGCCTGACGTCACCTTTTACGTGAGTGTTGCGGGTTGTTTGAACTTCCCGCGCGAGGTCATGTGGCGGTGACGGCGTGGCCCTATCGACCAATCAAAATTTTCCCGTCACGCCACTGACGCCGGCTTCTCTGCTACACGAGATCCTTAACGCTACGTGTTAATATCACGACACTATCGCTGCGATGCTTCCAAGCAGCCAGGCTGGAGAAAGGCCATGGCGCGGCCAAAATTAGACTAGACGAACGTAAGGAGAACTAGGCAATCTTCTAAGTTTATTAGATATTGGTATTTTAATTAGATTTTTATTACTTTTGTTGTGCGAACGATAGGTCGAATTATTCGGTATTTGTATAACAAAAAAGAAGAAAAGCCGTCGAAATATTTTGACGAGCCCCGAGCCTACTAAATTTAGCAGCCGTTCAATTCGGATCAATTAGTACGCGATTAAAAACTTGACTGATCATTTGTAAGTATAAAGAAGCAAAATAAAAAAGATGCCCGATAAGAATGACTGATATAGGTGAGCCGTTACCATTGATTAGCATATTTCATAAAACGACAAATACTTCAACTTGATCAGACAAAACTTGCCGTTAAAGGCTGGACGACTTGCAGAGATATCAACGTTTTTACTTAAATATATATTTGCTTATTTCAAATACCCTCATTAAAGAGAACAGTGAGCTGCAAAACCATTCTTACAAACAAAACAATAAATGTGATGAAACGATCGAAGCGGAAAGTAGGTTCCAATCAATCGAAGTTTGAGGGCTAAATGAACATCAAAAGCATGACTCTTAATAATATATCGATAAGCGGTTCTCTCAAACCACTAATTGGCGTATTAGCAAGATATCGACAACCCGACTTTTTAGCATTTACTGGTCGTGGTAGTTGGAAGAACGTAGGCCATGCGTTGACGGCCCGAACTGCATGTTTGATACCCTGCCCAACGTTTAATATTTCGTTTAGACGTCAATATATTTTTTTATTGGAATAGCTTAACTTTGAAGATAACATGTGTCTGCATTTTGTTCTCTCATGTATCTTGAATAGAGTCAGAATTTATCAATACTAAATTTATATTCCACCAAGCTCTCTGAAATCGTTTCCTCTACATGTGTCTTGCATTTAGTGAAAAGTTTAGTGCTTAACTGCATGTTTCTCTACTTTCTTTCTTTAATGTAAAAACATTTTTATCGAGGAGTACTTTGAGATGTATCACGGGAGTCAAGAGCCTGCCTTGGTTATTTCGGGGAGCAACGCTGGTCGCTTCTTTGTCAAACGGGAATAAGGCGCAAAACAGAAGACGACCGCAATACGCGCGCTTCCCTTTTTTTTTTGTTATAACGTTTCTCTAAGCGCACGATCCTTACGTGTTTAGTGAAAATGTAGTCAACAAAATATTTGTTTAAATTAAAGTATGGAAGGTATCACATAGGATATCTCTGCCACCTGCTTCATCAATATTGATCAACTCTGAAATTCACTTCGACTCCCAGAAAAAGAGGGGACGACCGTCAATACATACATTATGTGCGTTTTCTGCCCATGGCTTTCATAACATTGACTGACTTCCTGCTAACTCAGTAGACACCCTAATCGCACGCGAGACGCATGTGAATGAAACGTACCTTTCGAACTTTCCAAATAAAGTGTCCTCAGACACAGATCACGAACAGATACCACAATGCTAATGCCAAAATAAAGCGTATGCATCACTCAGATCTCGACCACCTATTTAGAAATTTGTAAATCGGAATGGACGTCATCGACTCTCATTCCCGAGTTTACTCTACGCTGCCTATTCTATTCCTGTTGAAAGTGGCACACTTTGCGCTAAGACGAAGCCCTTCTATAAACTCAATAGCCGCCATTACAGTGCGAGATTCTGACTGGTACATGCCGAAATAAAACTCCCCCCCCTTTTTTCTTACACTATCAAAGGCGTTAGTTTCCACAAACTATAGGTTTCTTTAACCACAGCTTGTACTAGCGACCCCAAATGCATACTAAAAAATAACCACTACTTTTTTTTTAATTTGGGAGACATTGATTATTGTTTTGGTTTTAAGAAGGTGCTCTTGCAGGGCAGAAAATAAATATTAAAAATAGGCGCTGTTCTAGGAACGAATCCTACATTTAGAACACACAGTTGGTCGAAGCTGTCCAGCCAGAAAGTCGCTCAACGCAGACGGCACGATCGCTCAGTAAACAGCGGTGCGACCAGAATCGATATCGGCCCATTTTGTGACTCTAAAAACCGTGTTTTAAAAATACAAAGGTAAATATAAAATACCATACACAAAATTCAACTTTGAAGCACATTAAACTTTTTTTTTCAAAGCCGCTTGAGTTGAATTTATAGATCACAGCGCGCACTATGCTTTTGAAACGGAAACGACCGATTGTCATGAGACTCAATGCGCAGAGGGACACCAACTGCTGGTTTCCTTCATATATTTTATTTCGTTATCATCCCTTCTAGTGCTTTTGAAACAAAGCAATACTTTAAGAAAAGATATGCGATTCAGCTGAAGGCATCGATTTTAGTGCAATAAAAAATCGCATGCATTGGCCAACGGCTCACGTACATACAGATGCTTTCCGGTTCAAACAGACAAAATTCAGAAAGCAAGTATTATTTCGTGGACTTTCTTTCGCTTCATGGTGTGGCACGTGGGTTTACGCAATATGCGGTGTTACATAGAACACAGTTGCTCTTTTTATGCGCATATTAATTAATTATCATGAATCCTGCATCGCGTAGTCTGGAACACTGTTTTTCAAAGCTTGGATCACGTTGATGTTCACAAAATTTGTTGAGGGCAGTGACAAGAGCTGTACTGGCAATACTTTTCTTGGTAGTTCTAGAGTCCCTCGATAACGCTTTGCTAAGTAGCGACAGCGATTGATGTGCCGACGCGCTCTCCCATTGGTCCGTGCCCGCATTTCGTTTCCGGTTAGGAAGAACATGGCGGATTTGACTGGACCCCACTCTCGAGTAACGGCTTGGTACCATGGCGACAGGAGCGGCAGGAAAAGGGTGGGGGAGAAGGACTTGTCGCTATTTCGCATAGAGTTATCTAGGGATGTTAGATAGTTATTGAGTGCCTGAGAGGATTGTCGCGGACCTCGGTCTTACCCTTTTTTTTTCTTTGTGCTTTGAAAGCCTACTTTTTTATATTTGATTGTTGACATAAACAGATCGTCTTCCATCAGCAGAGAGTCTGTACGTTTCCTCGGCAGCCGTTTTGTCGTCGAACGGCCAGAAATGTAACTCCGGTCACAAATGGTACAAAAATCATTTCCGACCGGGGTTCGTATCTCCAGCAAACGTGTCCTTGTTTAAATTATGTCCCGAAATTTATATGAACTTTATGGAACTGTTAACGGGTAATTCATGTGTAAACACCAGATCCGGGCAACCCTCTTGAAAACCTCTCCTAATCTTCTCTCTGTATCCTTCTTTCTGGTCAGCTTTCTCCGCGGCACGGTCTACCAAGAGATCATCCTTCGACAGGATTATCCGTGTGTCTCTTAGGTTATTTTGGATTATCCTGTCATATGCTGCCAGGTACGGATAACATAATTGAGGCCCAAGATTCAACGCATACAGCACTGTTTTGTGCATACTTTTGATCTTGATACGCTACCACTGTCTCCATTGAATATGTGCGCTTAATAGCTCTAAAAAGGTGTCCAAATTTACTCGAGTGAATTTTTGAAACAAAATGTCGCTTTGTTCCTGGGTGGTTTCTCGAAAAAGTTTCATGAGGGTTAGGTGGGATATGGAGCAACACATATCTTGGATATCGATGGAGAATCCTGAGGCGACATCTGCTCCGTTTTCCTAAAGATATGTCACGCGTTCTTCTCAATTTTCGACGCTGTAAGAATCTTTATACTTTATCAAGGACAAGTTTTTTGCTAAGAAAGTTGACAGATGTACTTGCCATGTTTTCCTTTCTTACAGAATTGCCCGAAAAGGTACGTCTTGTTTGTGGATCTTCGCCGAAAAAGACGTCGAGGTGTCCTTCCTCTTTTTTTTTTATTGCTCTGCAAAGCTTGTTTAGGTTTTTTGTTTTTTTCTCGAGTGTCTTCATACCTGCTTGTTTGCTTCTTTAGTTTCTTCGCTTCTTTTTTCTTGTAGGTAAAAACAGTTTTCTGTCACGGCAGAATCTAAAACTACAAATCCGCCTTCATTATTCGAAACAAGTAGTTTGAGCTCTTTCGTACGTAGCTCGTCTACAGTGGAGCCAAAGCTCATACTTGTGATTGTAAGGTGCTTTTTGGTATGCAATGCATTCAACTCCTTCATTCATAATCTGTGTTATTGCATTTTGAGCCTTGGATGTGATAGTCCTGACAAGAGTGACCTTGTCAATAGGCTCAAAACACGTGAGAAGGGCAAACTTGGGTCCATATTAAAGTTTTTTGCTGGCTTTGCATGAGGTGTTCTATGTTATTTTAGGAACAGAGTCCCATTTTTCGCATATATAATCAATGCATTTTTGTTTCAATATTCTATATCAGTATTGCATTTCGACTCGTAACTTAAGAGTACCTGCTGAGGAGTTTTGTTTCATCTGGGGTATCTACGTTTGCTACATTTTGTCTTGGATTATTCTTGTATAAGAGGGGCCAGCAGATTCGTTGAACTTAACAATTTCCACTGACTAATTAACCTGCTGTTTAAACTTACTCTTGCTAAGCTACACATTATTCCAAAAACTTCCGGCGTCCTGTACTGCGTCAAAGAGCTGCTTTTATTTTCCTACCGCACTGAGCCGATAGCCGTGTAAGCCTTAAGACATACTACATCACTTATGTTTTATATTTACTATCCAGTTCTTAAAAAAAATTATTTACAATTCGTCTTCAAAAAACAAAAAAGCGGTTTCTGTGTGCACTGGGGAGGTTGAAGATTTTATTTCGCGCGGAGGGCAGTTTCTAGAATACACACCTCTAATGTCGTTATAAATGCTGCTAGTCTAGCGCATGCTATCTCATCTTTCCTAATTTCGACCACGTGTTACAAAAGTTATAACGCTCATGCACGTTCAAACTTCAAAGTTTGTGGTGGTTTTCCGAAATGCGTAGATTTCCAGAAAGCCACAATCGACTCTGCAAATAGAAATATAATGTTTTTGGTGGCCTTAGAACAGCAGAAGAGGCTATGGTAAAAGTCTTTATTAAGGGAAAAGGGGCCTAAGTCCTACAAAATAATACGTCAACTGCCATTTCGAGAGTTATTTCTTATAAGTACTGTGGGGAACGGAAAAGATGGAAAAGAGGCGACGGCCGGCCGCGCGGCGGCAGTCGGAGCTTAAACACCGCACTCTCCACATTTGGCGCCCAACGTGGGGCATCTCCGGTATCGATTCGATCTTCTAGTATATTAATCTTCCCAGGAATCTCACTAAACATGTGAGAAAACGGTTTCAACACTTCTGCAAGACGTTCCCGCTTAACATCTGTTCCAGAGAATGACGTATATTTTGTCCTAAGTCGGTAATCAGCCAAACGTCTGCATTTTGCTCAGAACGGCGTGTTTGGCCGCGTGAGAGACGCTCTGGTATTGTCTAGGGTCTTACTGGAAAACGTAAGGGGGTTGACTTGCCGCCATACCGGTATTCTTCCATTGCGTGGTCTATAGGATGGCGCCCTCTCTGCTTATAAAATCCCTCCTAAGAATGATTCCACAAGCGAGACATGGAAAGTAAGTAGGGTATTACCGACATTTCCGTCCATCATAAGTGAGTTGCAAGCGAGCTCCTCGCTAGCGCATATTACTTCGTTTGATGCCATGCACAACTTTTTTTGTGAGGATCGCATAGATATATTACGGTCTGTACACAATTGTTTTACAAAGTTTCCAAAAGAGATATCGTGGCACCCGTATCTAAAAGGGCCGCAATTTTGTGCCCTGCAATTTCAGCTATGATGTATGGTTCTGTGGCTCCGTTTTTGGTCCGTCGCGTCGCATCAAGAGATGGAACAAAATCGATTGGTGTAGAATAGAGCCTCTAAATGAGCAGCGCTTAAAGTATTGGCACTCCGTTCCCCGACACTGTTGTGGGCGCCGCCATTTTGGTGCTTGTGCAAAGCAGACGCAACTGCCGATCGTCATGATTCAAATGTGCGACTTCCTCAGGATTAGATTCGGTGTTAGAAGGTCATGTAATATTCCTTTGCTTTGTTGCGGACCGTTTAAACATTTGTGGAGCACGGAAAAGCATTTCCTGTGATTTCAGATAAAGCTTCAAGTAGCTAACTACCACTACTTTAAGCCACAATATGGCCAAGTGTCGTTACTCTGAAGCGTAGCTTATTTAGTGGCGCTAGTGTACAAAAACGAAATGTCCGAAGCAGTATGGTGCGAATTCGCTTCCATGTCACTGTCGGGGATGGCCCACTTACCCGCCCAGCGCTAAACTGTGTTTGTAGTGCCGTCATCATCCCGATAAAACGGGCAACCCATTGGCCAGCCCGTCCCATCCGCTCACTACACCTTCGGTAAGGAGATCGTGGACTTGGTGCTGGACCGTATTCGCAAACAAGTGGAGAAGTGCACGGGTATTCACGGCTTCCTGGTGTTCCACAGCTTCGGAGATAACACAGGCTCGGGATTCACTTATCTGCGCATGGGACGACTCTCCGTTGACTACGGCAAGAAGTCCAAGCTGGAGTTATCCATCTATCTAGCACCACAAGTTGCGACGGCCGTGGCAGAGCGTACAACTCCATCCTGACAACGCACACGACCTTAGAGCACTCGGACTGAGTCTTCATAGTGGACAACGAGGCCATTTAGGACATCGAGTGCATCGCATACACCACCGTGAACCGCCTGATCAGCCAGGTCGTTTCGTCCATCACGGCCTCCCGCCGCTTCGACGAAGCGCTCTCTGAAGGAGTTCCAGGCGAATTGGGCGCCTTACCTCAGGATCCACTTCCCGCTCGTGACGTACGGCCCGGTGATCTCCTCGAAGAAGGCGTACCACGAGCAGATGACCATGTCGAAAATCACCAACGCCTGCTCCTTACCGGCTAATCAGATGGTGAAGTGCGATCCCAACCGGGGAAAATACATGGTGTGTTGCATGCAGTACCGCGGTGCCTTGGTGCCGAAGGTCGTGAAGGCGGCCATCGCCGCCATTAAAACCAAGCGCTCTCTTCCTCCCGAGGGGTGGAAAATGTATGGGGAACGGAAAAGAGGAAAATAAAGACGACCGACAACCATGTGACGGGTGGGCGCGCGGCGGCAGTCGGAGTTTGAACACCACGAGGATCGGTATTCGTTTTTGAGCCTCCACAGTACCCAACACCGACATCTAGTATTTTTGTTTACACAGTCGTTATTTTGTTCAAAATGAAAAACGTGAATATTATGTTAGCAAGAATAAGCAATGGGAGGTTGAGTCGTCACTTCGATATTCGCTTCTGCAGCTTTTCGACCATCCTTCCCGTGTTTTCCAGATGCGATGGGAGAGGGGGTAGAGGCAAGAGGTGAAGGACGATCCCGTGAGGGTCACATCTAATCGCCTGGAGCCGCGGAAACGAGGGACGTCAGCTTTGGCCCTAGGAAGTTCATCTCTCTCCTGGATAAGCCTATGGCGGGGGACCTGAAGTTGCTTTGACTGTGGTGCGTGGCGAAGGCCTCCGTGATCTCTCGTCCGTATCTTGAGGCGTGACCTCGAATCCTGGTGGTCGAAGGAAGGTCGGCCGAACAGGGTTCGCTGCACTCAGAGGTGTGTTTAGCGTTCGGGTGGTAACTAATCCCCGAAGTCTTGGACGCTGCTTTCCGGATCTCGTTCGCATGTTTCCTCACCTGATCATTTAGGCATCGGCCCGTCTGTCCGATGTATTTAGCACCGCCAGACATAGTAATCGAATATACGCACTCTTTGCAGCAGGTTACATAATTGGTCTTGTGGCTTTTCTGGCGATACTAATCAACGCTTGTTGAATATTAGGGTAAACAGTACTTACAAAAAGGTGGCGTTTGTATCGGGTATTGCTTGGTTTCCGCCCTCAGCGAAAGTTACCTGTTTTATGCTGACTCCAAAGTGCAGTCGGACTTTCAACGAGATTTTCCCGATGCGAAGGTTTTTCATTGTGTTGACGATTATCTTATCCTACACTCTACCATATCCGACTCTGCAGCCATAGAGAGCGTATTCCAGGAGAACTCCCGTGGGCTTACGTTCACCGATGAGGGCTTGGAGGCTTACAGTTCCGCGATCTCATATATATTTTTATTTATTTACACAGTACCTACATCGCCACTGGGGCATTATTGTAGGGGGTACATGGTACAAGAAAGTAAAACGATTATACGTCACATTGTATCAAACATGTTCATAAAAAGTAAGACTATTGATTGAAAGTAGTGCAATAAGACTGTTATAAAAACTGTTACACAAAATCAGAGACATAACAGTACAAAACAAAAACTCAGCACACAACTATTAAAGGATGTCTAATAATGAGGAGGAAAACATAGTATCCGAAGTCTCAGTGACCACGTGCTGCGGAAGTCTGTTCCAATCACTAAATTGATTTTGGGAAATATGAGTTCTTAAACATTTCAGTTCTACACCTAATATTCTTTATTTTTAGCGGGTGGTCCACTCTTGAGGATTGGTCCCGACTAGCAAAAGGCATCTACTGGGCTCAGCAGCAGATGTCCTCTAAGCCCGTTCTTTCTTTCAACAGCTCACACTCGAGGAATGTAAAAATGGAATCGTCCGAAATCTAATTGCATCGGCCAAAGTTAAATCCTCTCAGCACCTTTCCGCCGCCAGCCTATCTATACAGATTAGTCGCCTAATCAAGGCAGGATACCCGAGAGACCTGATTGAAACCACAATCAAAAAACTTGTCACGGAGTACAAGTCCAAACTCTTCCCTCTTATTACCCTACATATATAACACTTCACATCACCAGAGATCAATCGCGCTCGGCTTCAACACCAACGTAGTATTTTCGTGCAAGTTTAAATTACCTTCTATTTGTAGAAAGGTCAACGAGCACGGTTCAGCGCCCCTTGCCAGAAAAATAACAAGACCAATCATGTAACCTGCTGCAAAAAGTGCCTGTATTCGATTCTCATGTCCTGCGGGAACTTGCAAACGAGATCACGAAAGCAGTTTCCAACTTTTCAGAGATTAGTTACCACCCGATTGCCAAACACGCCTCAGAGTGCAACGAACCCTGTTCGGTCAACCTTCCTTCGACCACCAGAATTAGAGGTCACGCCTCAAGATACGGACGAGAGGTCATGGAGGCCTTCACCATGTACCACAGTCATAACAACTTCGGGTCCCCCACCATAGGCTTATCCAGGAGGGAGATGAACTTCCTAGGGCCAGAGCTGACGTCCCTCGTTTCCGCGGCTCCAAGCGATTAGATGTCACCCTCACGGGATCATCCTTCACGTCTTGCCTCTACACCCTCTCCCATCGCTTTTCGCCCTCCACTGTGGCGTCTTTCACCCTCCCCTCCTTCACCTATGTATGCAAACTTCGGGCCAATAAATGTTGTTGCTAGTTGGAAGTCATTGTTGTCCGTCCCCCCTTTCTATGTATCTTCCTCATGTTTAATTGTTGTTTATGTTTATTGCGCCGTTTATAGCACGTCCCGTTAAATTTAAAATGGCAAGTATCTCTCCATCGTCCCTCGCCCTCTCCCATTTTAAAACCATGTTTATTTTTCGCTGCGTCGTGTAAACCGTCTATTTCACGCGAAAGAGACTCTTGTCGATACCATTAGGCACTTGTGCCCTAGGACGCTCGCAGCCACGTGGGGAAACCGAAACTGCAATAGAGTGAAACGGAAGCCCAGCCGCTGACTAATTAACGAGTTCGCAAAGGCTGCATAATTGGTTCGTAGGACGCTCTTACTGCTCCGGTCTTCGACCCGCGTTCAATCTCGCTGCCCCTCTCAACAACAAGAGACCACACTTTCCAGCTGTGTTGCGTTGGTAAACACATCGGTATCGATGGCAGACACAAGCTCGAAAGTGTAAGCGTATCTTCGAGAAATACTATTGAATGAAACTTATACAATACATTGAAATAACACCACCAGTCCGGTTAATGTTCCAAATATTTTAATTGTAGTATTGCTGGATTGATTTTCTGAAATTTGCAGTGAGACGGTAGCCCATCCAGCGGAGTTTTTAAATGCACAAACACAATTCATTACGAAGAGCTATATACCACACGATGGTGACAACTGAAGCGAAATCAATGTTTTTGTGCTTTATTATATTATGTTGGCAAGGTATAATTGTAATTTTGTTTTAATAAAGAGTCGACAACCTACCTCCAGGGGCATCCACGAATCTATGCATATGGTATCTCATAGCAGGCGCTTTCGATGCCGATCAACATTTTCGTCTATGTGAAAAATTACTGATTTTTTTAAAATTAGTTTTACATGTGCTGAAACATTCGACGTCCTCTTTTAAACGCTAGCGTTACACATGGGAGGCACTTAAGCTTTCAGCGATTGATAGTTTATGTAGCACAAAATTACTGTTCCATTTTCTCGCAACCAATTCGTAGAGAAGCAACTGTGTTTTTTGGTGGGTCATTTACGTAGTTACACTGCATTCCAAGCAAAGGGGAAGCAAAGCCGCTTTTATGAGTAAATCATAAAAAATAAAGAATTGTGCGCAGGTTTTTTTCAGATTCAAAAGTTCTGCATCACAATTTGAAAATTCAAGTCCAATCGACTTTGCGAGCGGCTAGCAGTTTGATAAACTGGAAATTTATAAGACTGGTAGCTGCGAAAAGGTAAGCAGTGCAGAATTATATCACAATATATTTCCTTAAGACAACTGCAGGCACTTTGAGGTGTACACAAATATTTTAAATCAGAACATTAATCTGTTTTCTTTGAGTAGTGTAGACACCTCCTTTACTCAAGTGACTTAGATGTTCAAAAAAGGGTTCTTACCAGGAAACATCGCAACGTCGGGGAACCTTCATGGCCATTCAAAAACAAGTAATACACTAAAACTTTACTAATATAGCAGTTTTATTAATCACTTTGCGAAGTAAGCTCAACGTAAATGTTTACTCTAAAGGTAATATATTAAGAAAATACTTTTAATATGCACACTTTACGTTGCCGGACTCAGGCAAAACCGCGGACTGCACCCCCAAAATACAAAGTACAGGCAGGATATTTTATACTTATATTTCAGATACTCAAAGCGCGTTGAAATATACTTTATGTGCACATCACTGTGTCATTAAGGTAAACAATTATTATACTATACCGTTCCGCTTTTTGCCAAGAACGAGGGTTCAGCTTAGTACTATTTTTACGAGTGTATCAGACATACCACAAACAACGTGCAAAGCCCTGCCCTTTATTCATTTGTACATTATGCTCGAGATCTTCTTAACCAGGGCAATTTGTAGATGCTAATAAATAAAGATACGCCAATCAGTACTCATTTTATGCCTAAGCACTATTTACGCGTAAATTTTATTATGCGCGACGTGATTATGATTGAACAATCAAACTATTCTGGAAGAACCACAAAACGGTCATAGCTTTCTTAGCGTAAAATAAATATATAACTTTCTATAGCTAAAAGCCGAAAATCACTATTCCGAATAGGTTATGGTTATATGGAGAAAATCTGAAACCACAAAATGCTAACTGATTTCAAACGATAAGTCCGAATCAAATGTCAGAGGCCAATATAGGTATTCCACAATGGAACGTCCAGCAGATTGTTAAAAAACCTAAATATAAAAAAACTTGTAATACAGAAATAATAGTATTGTGTGTATGTTTTGACCAAGGGAGATAAGTCAACCCCAATGGATGTTTGGTGTATCCGCTGCCTATGAGAAATCTTGACATTGCAGTACGACTGCCAGCCTTGGGTCTTTAACGTGCATCACGCACTTGTAATACAAAAACCAGTGGCTCTTACAGTGAATGATAAAGGAAGTGTTTTTCTCTCCTGCAACCCAATTGAAACTTCCGCCTTACGCAACGATCGAATACTGAGCTGAATCTGGGTTTCAATCACCGTAGCTTAAGTTCCCATCAGACTAGGGTGCATCCTTTTACCATCAGTTGTTTCTTCATTGAGACACGTAAACCTAGGGCGGGAAATAAACCGGACAGAGGGACGATAGCAACAGCGAAGAGGTAATAGCCCTACCACCTTGGCCTCTGCGAACCAGAGAAAGTTTACGATCACCAAGTACAGCACAAGACTGCAACAACTCCGGGCGTGTCCGTAAACAGAGCATCATTCTTACGAAGGCTTGATCTGTTTCAGGACCATTACCCTGAGGCCCTCCATCGCTACTCAGCCCCATTAAAATAATCATTACGAGTCCCACTATTCCATTCTTGCACTTACATGTCTTTATAATTTTTTGTTTCATTAATCAGTTTCCGTAGTTTCCAGTTTGTGCCAGTATATGAGGCCAGACATATTGGATCCAGCAATCAAGCCCGATGGAGTCACAGAATCCATAAAGGAAATAACTCTTTCACGCGGTGCCATGGCACGTCATGTTGTCGTCCGACTGTCGTTGTACGCCCTTGTGTTTAGCAAACAGGGTGACCGTCATTCGGTCTTAAAGTTGTTGGCATTGCGGCATTGAACTGCGCCGTATTATCGAAATTACATTCAGTGAGCAGGCGAGCTGGTGGACGTTTACCATAGGGATTTTATCCTGAGACTGGGGTAGAGGGAGGGAAAATTATTTTACAGTGGAATAGAAAGTAACAGAGACCGACTGCGTCTCTAAATCATCTAAGTTAGAGACGTTGTCTGTCCCTGTTACTTTTATTGACAGTACTCAAACGCGCTTGCATACACACCTAATCCACAAGTTTCTTCTGTGTAGACAGTGAGAAATCAGGGCAGGCTTGATCGAAAAAGTGTTTTCTTCACGCGAGTCAGAAGGAAATAACTGCTCAAGCTAGTGCTCGGACGATGTGGCCCATAAAAATGGCGTTTCATGCACTCCAGCGCCCAAGCCTTGACTGTACTTTTATCAGGGTGTTAAACTTTGACGCTGTTCAAAAGAAGCCGACCCTGTAAGCAGAATTTGACATCCCCATTCACCTGTTGCTGGAAGAAAAACGTAAAATGGATCATGCAGTCCACCAATACGCTTTTAACCCAAAACTGCAGCAGAAAAAGGATTTTTTTTTTTTACAGTAGTGAAGGTCAAATGTACGCCTGTTCCCGAGCCCTTCAGTTCATCTCTGCTTTATGCGCACAAACGTTTTCGTATATTTATATATGCTTACAAGTTACGTGCATATTGCATTGATGACTGCAAATAGGTGAGTGTGTCAATGTGTGACCAGCCCAGATCCGAGGTGTGTTTTTATGTGCACAGGTGTTTGGTGGTCGAACGTATTAACAAGATATGGCTCGGTAGGACGTAAAAGAAAAACTCTCGCTGCCAATTTCAATGTTGTCAGTTTAAACTCAATCCTTCCAGTTTTGATCTGAATATATGCGTCGCATATTGAATTGCGTTCTTACAATTATTCATGCGGATTAACCTCAGCTCAACGCTTTGCAGACGTATTCAACAAGTCCCCTTTTATTTCGGTCTGATCGTGAGTACACCAATATATTGTGTTTTTTTACGTCTCTATTACGCCTTTTGTCTTTGTATTTATGTGTTTTTGGTGTGTATTCACGCGCACAGTCTAATTGCGCACATTATTTTCTCCTGATGTCAATGACTACACTATTTTACGGAAACATACATACGCACATACATATTTCTGTATGCTTGTATATAAGCTTTGTGTAGGCTTGTAGGTGTAAGCCTTGTTTATGCTTGTAGGTGTAATTCTGTGTGTCCGCGTTATTTTATACAGATGCGCGTATGAGCGTACGAATCGTGTATACAGGTTTATGCAGGCATAAACACATCTGAGCTTATTCGTTAATATTTTTTGTACTTTGCGAATGTGTTCATATATTTGCATTTTGTTAGGAAGATTAAGACGACGACGCAGCAGTGGCACGCACGACCATCTCGCGCAAGTCCCCAGAAACTGACCCGGCCTCCATGAATCCTCTGCATGTTCTATCACCTTGCCCAGTGTTGTCCTCTCTGCTGCGAACAGTATCATCCTAACACTAGAGTAGAGGAGCGAGGCAATCGTGATCTCCTGCATTGAACATTCTCCCCGTTATCAATCAGCCATCGCCTCGTTGAGGCAAACATCAGCAGCAGTAGGCCGATCACCAGCCCATGGCTCCGTCGCGCAGCCCCTGCCCAGATGCTATGTCCAGCCGAAGCAGACGAAGCCAACCAACGATCTTCTGCCCCTGTCCTCAGCCCCAAACGTTCTGAATCTTCTCGACGTGAGTCCCCCAGCTCGGACCGTGCCGTCATGCAGCTGTGACTGCTGCAGACGTCTGCGAGGCAGAAGAGGAGGAACTCAAAAATCTTTCCATCTTCATCTTCACCCTCGCTGTCGGCGGCTGTCCTTTGTTCTTCTACGTGTGTGTCCTTGTAAATGTGCTCTATGTCTTCATATCCACCGTCCGGGTTGGCCGTTTTTGCCGGAAAGAATACTCTTTGGGAGGGAAAGACAACGACTGGGCAGTGGCACGTACGACCATCTAGCGCCAGGCACCACGGGCTGGCCCGGCCTCCATAATACCTTTGTGTGTTGTATCACCCTGTCCTGGCTTGTCCTCTCTCCTACAGACAGCATCATCCTAACAATATACATATCATTGTATGCTATCAGACGCTTATATTGGTGGTGTTTTGTTCAGTACTCATGGCCCATGGTCTGCGTAATCTTGATCTGATCATGTATAATTTCGCCCGTGAGCACGCGTTTGCTTGAGTGTGACGATCGTTTTCTCGAGCCCGAGTATACATAACTCAGGCTCGAGCCTCAGAAGGCTTGACGGAGCATACACATCCGTGCCGGTGATGAGAATGGTCATACCTATATGTCTTTATGTGTTCACGCACTTTCCGCGTTTGCCTGCGTTTCCATGTGCAATCCCTAGGCGGAGGGACGCAACCTCATAAATGCACGCATGTGCTTCCGTCGCTAAGTCACACTTGTATGCACAAAACCATCTGGACGTTAACGCCCGCAATGAGGGGCACGCAAGCATTATACGTATAAGGGAAATTAAAGAACAAAAATTTAAAAAAGTATATTAAGAATAACCTTCCTGATACCGGTTGGCTGCTGATCCTTGAGAGTCTGTCACCATTTTAGGGGAGATCGCTGGCCAAGTGGGCCAGTGAACACCAGCTCGGAGCACGTGGAGCAAAAGCTCGCACTGCAGAACCCAAGGATCCTGGGCTCAATCCCCACCACTGCCCGTTTAGATCTGGATGACCATCGTACCGTCGTGCGGTCGTGCATCACTACTGCGGGGTGCATGTTAAAGACCCCAGGCTAGCGGTTGTACCGCACTGGCCAAATTGCTCAACTATAGCTGAGACACCAGACGACCACTTAGGCAGAATAATTTCCAGCTGTACACACACCAATTTTTTCATCATTTTATTGGGAAATGTTTCGCCACGCTTGGAGGGTCCTTGTTTAGCATTTAAATCTGCATGTATAAACCGTTTGTCTAGCTTTGCACAATGCCGGTGATTTATTCTTGTGCAAGCTTTAGCGTAAGTTTGTGAAGCACTAATGTGTCTATGCAATTTGAACCACTTTGTCTAGACAACACTTTTAATCGAGTTTGGTCACGAAAGAAAGAAATGGTAGGAAAATCTGGGCAGCTTCAGTGTCTGGTGGGAGTTAAGTAAGACTTTGTTCTAAATTCTTTTATCCGTGGTAAACAGCAAGTAGCAGGCATTGAAAGCATGTATGTGTAGATAAATGTCTCTTCTTGACTTATTGGCAGTGCCTCGGAAACGCCACATTTCGCGTGAGAACTACGCTGATGTGAAAATAGTGGACGTTACTTTTGGCCGTCCCTTAACTGTCCCAAAGTAGTGGCTAAGTCCATTTGCACACCGAAATATGAAAAGAAAGGCATTCATTCCAACGTTTGATTTTGTGCCGTTACATGCGTAACTTAATTATGTTTAGGTACTTGTTGCTACACCTTTGGCTTTAGACATCCGAGAGTTCAACTATCATTCATCCTTAATATTTCACTTTCGGCTTTTCTTGTACAACTTGCATAAAGGCAGAATGTGCTTTTTTATACAGACGCAGTAAACACATGTAGAGCCTGTAACTAGAATTCTGCCTTTTTTATTTGTGAAAACAACACTTCCTAAAACACGGACAGTGAAGATAAAACGAAACAACGGCACTCTTAAAAATGTTAATGAGTTCTCTTCCCCACAGAACACGGGCACAGCCAACCGAGGCGAACATTAGAAGAATCTCGGCGATCGACAAAACACAGAATGCAATTATATAAAAGAAAAGCGATTCGGGCAGGGATAATGAAAGTGAAAGCATTATCCCAGCACGAGCAAGTGAAACCTGATACCGACGCGCAGTGCAATTTTGGTTTTCTAGTCATAGTCTTAGCTTTGTCCTTCCCTAGGATATCTGCATTGTTTGCCGTTACTGGCTGCATGGCTCTGTATTTTGCAGAAAAGTAAACTCAGATTTTTTTGTTTGTTTTTTAGAGTTCCTTGTACCTCGTTATTCTTCCCTACGTCCTTGCTAGATTTCAATTTAACACCGGGTAATTTTAAAGGACGGTGCCCCCAAAAAATACGGAGTCCATATATAACAAAGACAACTAAGCACTTAAAAATAAAACTTTTTTTAATTCTCAAAACCTCAGCGGAAGCAATAAAGCCTTTTTAAACTACATGCCCTTATTGCGACGTCTGGCAGAATAAATCAAATAACCAAAAAAATGTGTGTTTTGTTTTGTGTTTACGTTTATACAGCCAGAAGTCCAAACAAAACAGCACGGGGAGTGAAGCTGGCAGAAGAACGTAAAAGGAGCTTCTGGTATACCTCAGAACGGCGTGCCGACGTTTCACTAGGAGACCTAGCGTCTTCAGGGCTGAACTTAGTCTGCCTCAGCTGGCGCCTTGTCTATCAGCTGTAGATGAGCAAGATAGCTAGTGCAGTACAACCGCTAGCCTGGGGTCTTTCACGTGCATCACGCAGTAGTGATACACGAGCGCACGCCGGTACGATCGATACTCATTCAGATCGAAACAGGCAGGGGTGGGGATTGAACCCAGGATCCCTGGGTTCTGCAGTGCGAGCTTTCAGTCCACGTGCTGCTATATGGTTAGCGCTAGCCCACTCGGCAAAGCACTCGGCAAAAAAATCTGTAATTGTACCCGTTCTTTTCATTTCCTTTTTTTTGTATTTTGGGCAAAGCGCAACAATTTTCACACTCTTTGCGTGTGACTCCCATCACCAAGAGTGTCCAATATCGCATTATATTGCAACAAACCGTGCCTCAAATTATATTTGAGCAGTATTTGAAATGCGGGTATTCAAAATACTCAAGTTTCAGTATTTAAATAAAATTGACAAGTACATTATTCAATATGTAGTTAAAAACAAAATACTGAAATTATTTTCAATATGTATTTCGAAATACTTGCATCTTAAATAATGTCTATCTCTGCGAGCAATTCTAGCAATAATGAGAATTCGCAGGGTTTTATTAATTTAAATCATTTATATGGATTATTTGTTGATTCACCCTTTAAGCTATTTTCTCGTGATTGCGTCCTTTTTCGAGTAATGTTTTCTGACACTACTACACTTCAGTCTGACCTTAACCAAATGTCCTGCTGGTGTAAGACTTATAATTTGCGTTTGAATACTAAAAAATATAAATCAATGACAATTTCGCGACATTATGCGGGTGGTAATGCTTGTGAGTATTATATTGGAGGTAATATATTAGAAAATGTAACATCGTGCAAATACCTAGGTGTTTACGGAACAGCTAACCTCTCTTGGGAAACATATATTAACTATATTGTCAACAACGCTAACCGCATGCTTGGTTATTTACGTTGGAACGTCTACATGACCTCCTCATCTTTGGAGCTACTTGTCTATAAAACCCTGGTCCGGTCAAAACTTGAATACGCAAGTTCAGTGTGAAATCCATGCCTCGAAAATCTTACAAATACCTCAGACTCCGTACGAAATCGTAGCGCGCGTTTTATTTAATTTAATTACTCTCGTATGTCCAGTGTATCATCAATGAAAACGCACCCTTCACCTTCCCCAACTTTCTTTACGCCGAAAATTATCCCGTCTGGCTCTTTTGCATAAAATTTGTCATCATAATCAGCTTCTAAATAGCCAACTTCTTTCAGAGCCTTCATATTTATCACCACGCACTGACCGTTTTCATAAAATTGAAGTTCCTCTGTGTTGCACTAACTTGTGTTTTTTTACTGTTTTATTACTAGAACTAGCGCTTAATGCAACCACATACCGATCTTTAACGCTAGACTAACCGACTCAGCCGCTTTCAAATCAGCGCTGGAAAATTATTTACTCTCTTAAGATCCCGCATTTGTTGGAACTTTGTTGCAATTTTTTGTTTTTGTTTTCCTCTTCCTAATACTTGTATTTTTTACGTATTCTATGATTAACCACTCCCTTGAGTAACGCCCTCCGAGTCTTGATGGTATTGAAATAAATAAATAAATAAATAAATAAATAAATAAATAAATAAAAAGAGAAGAGAACGCCAAGATTAATATTCTCAAGATAAACCCCTGAGAATCCGCAAGTTCAGTAATATTTTAATCAGCCTTATATTTGCAAGAAACGTTCAAAACGTCAAGTAATAATGCTCAATAAATAAAAATACAAAGCAACCCTAACGCAATCAGGGCGTCAAAGATATTTGGAAGAGTCACTGCATCATGGGTGAAAAGCGTACTTTGTGAACGTTATTTCTGCAGTGTATACTAATATCGCTACTGGGACATCCACTAGGGTATCCCACATATGAGGTCCATAAAATTAGAGCGGAGCAGTTTTGGAGTTAATAAAAAGTAATATGGGAACACGCTCAAAAAAAGACGCGATTAAACTAGTACTTCACTTTTGAAAAAAATTACCTTTGTAAGGCAGCTTCAATCATCTCGCTTGCCTGGCCCATTGTTACAGTTTAGAATGTTTAAATAATTACGTTAGCCACTTGACAAAATTAAACATGTAAAATGAAGGTATTGGAGAGTTTAGCATCCTTGTAAAGAACTCCGGCAACGCACAAATTTAATTTTCCCCTTGCTTTTTTTTTTGCGAGTAAAATGGCAAGTAGTAGTACCCTGCTCCTTTTGTTGAGTAAAATTTGAATTAGTGACCGATAATGCTTTACTGCCTTTGGCCACAGGACAGCGGACGTTTCGGTTCCCGGACATTTCTGCGTACGGACCTTTCAGTGCACGAACTTTTCGGTGCACGAAATTTCGGTGCACGAACTTTTCGGTGCACGAACTTTTTGGTGTATGGACTTTTCGGTGCATATCTTTTGAAATCAGGGTTGCCTTTTAATTGTCTCTGAGCGCACGTCGCATATGGTATTATGTATACTGCTTATACCTGCACATTCATACAATAACTTTGTGGCATGACTTTGATCATTGTTAAAACTTCAGATTGGCCGAGTTGATTGTTCATGTTGGACGGCGTTTCAGCGCACCAAAAAGTGTCGTTCAAGCTTCCAAACACACCAAAAAGAAGAAAAAAACATTCACACAGCGCTCGCTAACAACTTTGTATTGCGTGATAAACATCTACTTCTACTTAAATACAATTTTTAAATAGAAGCAGGAAAAAGAAGAAAAATGAAAAATAATAAATACGTTTCTAACGCCTAGACAAATTTGCAGCTAAAGGATCAATTTCATTTGGTGATATATATTATAGACGGCGTACCAACAGATATGTCCTCCAGTCGTATAATGTTCTCGGCTTCGATAATTTCCCTTGTTAGTTGGTTGACACTTTTGCCTAAAGGCCCGTTCACGCGCTTTCGACTCCTTAGAACCGAGTGCCTTGAAGCCTCTTAAAATATCTTAGAACGAGAGAACACACTGGCACGCTGGCGCCGTCTATGTGGTGACCCTGGATCTGCATTTCACGAGAGAGAAGGTTTTGTGAGATTTCCGAGGTCAAATGTGCGTGCTACCTATGAGAAATGGTCGTTTATAACGCTGCCAAAAGATTTTGGTGCCAAGAAAAAAAGGATGATGTGCGAGAGAAATACAAAATATGCGGAACCGCCAAGTTTACACTGCTACCCGATAGATGGCGCCAGTGTGTCCTCTCATCGTGAGAGATTTAAGAGGTTCCAAGGCACTCGGTCTTAAGAAGTCGCAAGTGTGTGAACGGGCCTTAACATGGTGCTATTGTTGAAAGGCGCCGAACTTTCACAATCCCAACAGTGAATTCCTCAGTGGCCAGAGTTGGCATTGACGATGTTTTTATGTTCACGAAGGCTGTCATTAAAAAACCGCCCTGTTTGTCCTACGTATTGTCTTCCACAGGAAAGGTGGAATGAATAGACAACCCCTCAACGCAAGTCACAAAGTTCGTTCTATGCTTCTTGGAGCAGCAGGTTGCTTGATTTAAGGGTGTGGTAACGATTTTGCACAGGCTGGAAAGTTTGTTCGGAGCTGGAGATACTACATCAACATTCACTTTGTTCGCTGGTGACAAAAAAGTTTTGGATATATATCCACAATTTTTCTCACAGCCTTAAGAAAACAGCAGAGTGAATGTTGATTGTGTTCACAATTTTCTCACGGCCTTAAGAAAACAGCGAATAGAGTGAATCTTGATTGTAGTGTTTTCAGCTCGGAACAAACTCTCCAGCCTGTGCGTATTATGACCGAACACTTCACCAGTTTCTCTGTGGCGTGATCAAAGATGTCGGTGCTGAGCAGTTAGTGAAGGTCGTGAAAGTCGCAGCTACCGTCTTCCGCGGGGCAGCCGTCTTCAATTCAGAGGAGTCAAGGGTTCGTCATTCATCAATCGCCCTCGTACCTAGGAGTTCCGCCGAGTCTCTCCTGTTTGATGACGGCTCCATAAAGATCTGTACTGGCCTCCATGTTGGCCTTCCACGGGTCGTCCATCCTCTATACCTCTTCTTCCTCCCTTACGTGCCGCCCATACTGATCTTATTCGCTTCGTTCAACAGCAGTGTTTCATCAGTTTCGCTAGTTTATTTAAAGTTGGTCGCAGCGTCTCTTCTTTCACTACCTTAATGAGCTTTAAGAGGGGAGTGTTTTTTTAAATTATGTTATGATTTTTTTGTGATGACAAGTTAATTGAAGAGTAACGCTGCTACTTTTCGAAAGTAACTGTAACTGTAAAGAGTTACTTTTTCATTGCGATAACTGTAACGGTACCTTCGCTACTTTTATCTGAAAGTAACTTTAAAGTTCAACTTACCCAGGGCTGGTTTCGCCGTGCCGAAGTACGAAGAAGCTCGGCTTATAAGGGTGCGACGTGCATGCCAACCTTTTTGTGAAAGCGGCCGTTTACAGGGAGTACGCCTTATACAACGTTATAACTTATAGGGTAGTCTGAATACAGTAGTCTAAACGTCTGGTGGATACCCGCTATGTTGCCATGAGCTGGTGACCCTATGATAGAGGGTGAACAATAAACAAAATATAGCTCATGTAGTCACAACTGACTGTCATTCGAGATGAATAATCATTTTCTCTGCGCCAATTATTTTGTTTGTGTCTTCCCTACAGCTAAGTATGTTACGGAAAAAAACACTAATATCTGGTGTGCAAAGCTTCTCGTGGTCACGTAATAAAGTGAGTTTTAATTGGCTGCCAATGAATTTTGAAACGAGTTATAGGCCCCATTTCTTAGGCTAACAATATAATAACCCAAACAATAAAATATAATGTTTAAACGCCTCCACTTCCTGCATCTCTACAGTGCGTGCATCTCAATGCGTAACTATCCACGGTAATGAACAGGTCCTGTAGTTTATTCTCGTGGTCAGGTCGATACTGCGCATTTCGACATGACTAAGGCTTTTGACGAAATGAACCATGATTTTCTTCTGTATAAATTATCCTTGTATAAAGTATCACCGGGACTTTTGAGTTGGCTCAAGTCGTATTTGAATGAACGTCAAAGCACTTTTAGGATAATTCAGTCAGCTATTCTGATACGTTTATACCAACATCTGAGGTCCCTCAGGATCGAACTTGAGGCCTCTCCTATTTCTCGTCCTTATAAACGACATCGAATTGTGCGTAGGAAATTTACACTTATTAATGTTTTCTGATGATATCAAGATCTTTATGAATGTACGGTAATCCTACGACTGCAGTTCTTTACAAGGCGATATACTACGTATATCTGAGTGATGTTCTGAAAAATGTTTTGCATCTTAATCCAAGCAAAACAAAAGTTACGTCAGTGCCCCGTAAACGCGATATATTTTCTTACACTTACGTACTCTAGTCTGCCCCTATCGCACGAGTCAATATGGTTCGTGACATTGGGATCTTATTTGATGCCACACATTCTTTTTCTTATCATGTCACACAGATTGTATCATCTTCCATGCGAATTCTGGGTTTGTTATCTCGATTGTCTCGTGATTTTAAGAATTCTTTATGCATTGTTTGCTTATTTTCTTGGCTTGTACGCGGATGATGATAAAGGCCGGTGTTCCGCAAGGATCTGTGTTATCACATTTACTTTTTAACCTGTTTATGAACACCATGTCAGCCAGAGAGACAAGTTGTAGTATTTTTCAGTAATCAGACGACACAGCACTTGTATCCCGCCACTTTGATTATTGTCATACTGTACAGCTTCTGCACGATGACTCTTTGCGAATTATGAACTGGTTTGACGAGAATTTAATCACAATCAACTCATCGAAAACAAAATTAGTCTGCTTTAGAAATCCCCTAAAAGATGTCGTCCTTGATTTTCCAGTGACTTTGCACAACTCAAGGTGTTCTGACTGCGCCTTTTCCCACTGGACTATGTAGACCAAGTGAAGTATTTGGATATTTTATTTGATTCATATATGTCTTGAAATTCTCAGCTGTCGCACATTTGTGGTAAATTTTCTAGCATAAGCTGTTTACTTTTAAGTCACAAAGTGTTTATGCCGTTTTTCGTAAGGAAATCAATCGCGCATGCCCTTGGTTACGGTATACTAAGGTATGGTATCATGTTATTTGGCAACTCTTCGGAGTTGTGGCAAACTAAAATTGACCGTATTTTGAGAGCCCTTTTGAAAAGCGTCGGCTGTCATCTAGATTTTTCTTCTGGTGTGAATCTGTTTGTTACTACCAACTCAAACTGTTGTGCTACGGTACTTTTGAAACGATAGGTTCAAAATGCCTCGTGTTTCATCTCGCTCACTTCGGCACGTTGAACGCTATGTGGTGCCTTATGTCGCTACAAAATACGGAAAAAGAGTGCGCAATGTTTACATTCCTTCTGCCTTCAACGACCTCCCGGATGACATCTAAAACGTGGACTCTAAGTACACTAAAACGAGTACTCCAGAACATTTGTGACTAGTCGTTACAGTGTTTTGTTTTAATTGACCTTGTCTTTGTAACTTTGTAAGACATTCTATATGATGTAGACTTTTCTTTATTTGTATTCTTCAGAGTTATAGAGCTATAGTTGTTCTTTCAGTGTTATACCGACCTTGTTTTTGTAAGAGATCCTACTAGGTGTACGGTTTTCTAGGCTTGTATTCTAATTCTTTCGGATTTTTCTCTTCTTTGTTTGTACTTCAAATAATCAATGTTTTTTTTGTTTTTTTTATATGTGTAAGTTCGGTCTTTTCTATGCCGCTGCCAGGTCCAGTCTTACAATGCACTATTGGTTTTCGACGGAACCGTTATCTTGTGTATTGCAATGAAGACGTGAAATAAAATTAATATTATTATTATTATCTTCTGATGTGTGTAAATTCTTTTTTTTTCATTTTATTTTCGGTTTTGCTTTTCCTGCTTAACAATTTGACAAATCAATTTATATCATTTTACGTTGATTCCGGGTTCAGTCCCACAATCCGCTTCTGGCTTTGACGGACCCGCTTTCTTATACATGTGGAATGTGATCTGCTTAATAAAAAAATATACTATTATTATTATTATTATTATTATTATTATTATTATTATTATTATTATTATTATTATTATTATTATTATTATTATTATTATTATTGCATCTCCTTTTTGTCCACATTCATTAAGTAAAGTGAATAGACGTAACCGAACAAGTTTCAGCTTCACTGGGGATCTGTACGCAGTCGGTACTAGCTGCATAGGAAAGTATGCTGCCTAGACTGCAATCCACGTCCGCAAATGACAAAACCAAAATCGTCCCTCGATTTTTTGTTTACCCATCGGCGAGTGTACAGACGGACTTCAAACAGACTCCGTGTGTAAATAAACTCCCACAGCTCTCTCAATTCCAGCCTCGTTCGCAATCCACAATGGAAGACAACTCCCCACGCTTCGCACTTTTCGGTAATGGGTTTCAGCACTCGACCGATATTTCGGTATTCTTCGGAGCCCACGGTCCAAGAGCGTATTGTCACTTCTAGTGCATTGTTTCTGTTGAACTGCGTTTTGTATGCGTGTGGTGAGCCTATTATCTAAATTCCTTTTCTTTATGTTTTTTGTTTTTTTAATATCTAGAATTTTCTGAACCGGGTTGACCATAGCTTTACCATTATGCTAGGCGAGCAAAAAGTGGGGGAAATATTACAGAGTTAAGGACATCTAGGTAAGAGCATTTCGAATAAATCTGAAATGAGAATTGGCGATAAGAAGTAAAGGAAAACATTATGTATTAAAGAAACAGAGATGGGATCTTTCGCTATAAATAGCGAAGGTCGTCTGATTGTTTTGCATTCCCCCAAAAAATATGTGTTTGACTGTGTTTAGCTTAAACAATTAAGCCCTGGTAAATAAAGTCCTGGAAAGGGCGAGCCGCTCAATTTTGAGAAAACGAAAGACAGTGAACGAAAATGACGGTATAAATAGGTGCGTTATTTCGTGCATACCCAAATCTAAAACAATGTTGTTGATTTTATTAAAAAGATAGAGTTCTTGAGTGTACTTTTTTGTAAAGCACAATAAGGCCGATTCACACGCTTGTGTTGAGCCCGACCGAGTGCGATTGCAACCGGTTGTTAAGCCTCTTACAAAAGCGCCGCGCAGCAGCAATGGCGGTTGTAAGCGTCCTAAAACCCCGTTGCCATAGCAACCCGTAAAATAATTAACGTCGCAAGCCGTTGCCGTCTCACTCGATGCAAGTGAGTGAACCAGCCTTAGCAGTTCTAGCCTGTTGTAGCATAAAAACTGTCGTGCTTTTTTCTTTTTTTTTTCTGTAGCATTAGGAAAATGGAACGTCGGGTGGAGTTGCCTAGTGACGTCATTTCTCTCTGAGACTTTTGGGCTGGAGCGTATCCTGAGCTTTTATGTCGCGACACAGTACTATAATGATATCTGTTGCGGAAGAGGAAACCGAATGGAGATATATATATATATATATATATATATATATATATATATATATATATATATATATATATATATATATATATATATATATATATATATATATATATATATATATATAAACTAAGGCTTAAAAATGGTACCTGTGATTCTGGGTACTCAAGCTTCATGCGAGAACATCCCACACCAGGGTCATGTTTTTAAACGCAAGTGTTATCGCTTTCTTTGTTGGAACCTGCGTCAGATCATAGCAGAGATGTCCAAGTTATCCCCAAAAAGTAACTAGATTCCGTTATTCGTAACTTGCTCAAAAGGTAACTAAATACGTTACTCGTAATTAATTCTCAAAAGGACCGCGTTACTTTACCCCAAAAGTAGCAAGTTACTTTTCTCGTAACTTCGACAAGCTGCTGCGACACAGCTGCTTTTCTTTTATGGTTTATTGTCTTATTTTTAGTAGTCGCCGCATTTAAGCAGTAGCTGCCTCTCCAAGTTTTCATCAGTTATGTTTCCCCGTTTCATTGAGAATCCATCTTCGGCGACGCTGAGAAGTCGTCCTACCGACGTGCTCAAAGGAACGGCAGTGATGTGCTTCAGGAAGAGCTGCTCTGCTTCTAAAGTTCGTAGTTCCCAATCGGTCCTGTGCCTTCCCGCGTTGACAATCTCCGGGTTTACATTCGATATGTACACGATTCTGGAAGGTTCAACAAACGAACCTTATAGTATTTTCTGGGTGAAGGACATTCCCAGCTGTAGGGTTGGACTGACGCGTTCAGCGTTAAATGTTGCCGTACCGTCATATTGTTTAGTTGTTTTTCGGGTTGCCCATCTGCCTTTGTCGGAATAGACGCTAACTCAGGACAGAGTTAAAGCGAGGCTGTTTAAACATTGTTGTACACGTTACACCTCAAAAGTATAAAATACCGTTACTCGTTACGTGACCTTAAAAGTAAGAAAGTTCTTTACTCGTTCCTTTTCTAGAAGAGTAACTATACACATTACTCGTTACTGAAAAAAATACTAGGTAGAAGTAACTCGTTGCTGGCAACGCGTTGGATACATGTCTAAATCATAGCCAGACCTGACTCAACACTGTAGGAACATATCTGGAAAGCTCAGTCTTGTAGTTGATTTCAGCAACTGTACGACACGGTGACTTTAGATCCAAAAATCAATAATCTTGTACTTCTTATTCGACGCGGTACAAATTCAGCAATCAAATAAAAAAAAACGTTCCGACGTATTATTCTTCGTGGTATTTTTATTTCGCTTCAATCAAAAAGAAACAAAAAAAATCTAGAAATTGTTTAATACTTTTCTTACATTCCGTAGCAGTGTAAACCTCCTTGATGCGATTAAAACTGAGAAAATGGTGCAAAAGAAAACACTATAATCACCGACACCTCAAGAAACGCAGTGCTTGGTTAGTATTGACATTCTTATTACCCTTCCCGGCCAATGAGATTCAGCCATTAGCCGATATAGAAGAGCCTAAGAACCAATCACAAAGCGAGAAGCGTGAAAATAAATAAGACACACCCTGCGATTCTTAAATTTCCAGTGACTACGGAACGGGGGAGGACACCAACCAAGTGATCGCCATTGAAATGTGTACACCTTCCTAACCCCACGATCGCCCGGTTACGGCCCCGATACGAAGGCAATAAAAGCGCGAGTAATTCTGTGTAGTACACTCACTATTTAGCTCTTCGAGAATCGCTTTCCTTCGTTCCTGTCCTTACTTCACCGGTTTTATTGCCTCATATTTCGGGTTGCTCAGAGATTCGAGCTAAGCGGTATTCGAGAAGGTTTGTGGCAGCCTCTTGGCCTTGCGCTCGACCATTTGCCGTGGCACCGCCTTTTCCTTGTCCTTTCAATTTGGCGCTGGATGCGATGGACGGCTCTCGATCTCCATGTCAGGTCGCCGGGCGTAGTAGTGGTGCCATACACCACGGAAAGGGCTTGAGGTGCCGTTGTTGTCGTGGATCTTCGGAAGAGGCTTGGTGGCGCCGAACGAGCATGGTTGAATGTCCTCTTTTGGAATAAATAGATCTCTCTTGGTTTAATACGAGTTACGCAATGAGACGATGGTTTTAGAGTAAGTGGCACTTTAAGAAACCAAATTAGTTTGACCGGCTAATAAAATCCTTTGTTAGAGCACTCAGGATGCAACGGGCTCTCGGCAATTACTAACTTTAAGCAGAAGCTTTTTCAGGCCACTCGTTACGTTAATGGGAAAAACATGCATTTGCTTAAGTTTTTTTAGGCTTGAGTTTGGTTTTTGTTCCACTCTTTTCGTAGATGGAGGAAATGGTTGCATGGTCAAGCCTCTTTATTCAGATTGCCTATATTAAAGGGCAATAGTTAAGGGGCATGTAAGTTAGCCTGATTTTAATGCTTTAAAATCACTGGGATTTGAGTAGGCGAGAAGGAGTAAAAACGAGCAACAATTAAAGAACAAAAAGAAATACAAGCGACCGCAATCGCGATTAGGAAATCTGGTTTCTATTCCAGTATAATTATTTAATGTTAAGATTGGTAAATTAAAGATAATATTTAAACTTAAACTATAGTTGTTCTTGTTTTTTTTTGTATACCATACAATTTGTATGAATAGTAAAAACATAGTTGAGCTAACAAGCCAACTCTTAATTTTAAAAACACCTGGACGTTTCGTTTAAATTATTATAGGTGACATGTGCGTGTGCGCTGTGCGGTGCTTGTGCGTTAGGATTATTCGAGCAGAAAATATGCCTGAAATGTTTTTATTGAATGGGAGCTACGGAGCTTCAACTACGTCGCCAACCTGAGACCCTCCCCAATGTCTGCTGATGACACATCGGCCCTAGCTGATTACATATTGCTCCTTCATGGGACTCATCTCATTCTGTACTCGAAACCTGGTTATACATATCGTTATGCTTAACCCGCCTTTTCCTTACCGGTAGAAATACCAGCCGCCATGCGAAATTGATTGCAACTGAATCATAATTGCAACCAATCTCGCATGAGATTGATTGCAATCCCGGATGACGAGCGAGATTACGATCTAAAAACCATGGCAAAATCTATCAGCCGTTTGAATAGCAAGAAGGCAATAGCGTGCCTATTGATAACAACCCCACGCGGATAACGATAACATTGTCCGGTTATTGCTAATATGTTCTTAATAATTTTTGGGCTGCTCATGTATGTTTTTTGTTTGTTTCTTTAAGAGAAAAACGCGGGCGATCATGAAAAATATTATTATAACACTGGGCATGCTGGCGATCATCAAATGAGACACGCGGAAGCTGGCAAAGCGACGTTCAGACAAGCCCGATATCAAAGGGCTCGAAAATACGTCGTTAAAGTTAAAAGTACTCAGAAACATTTACATTAACGTTTCCATCCCTATGTCCGTCCTTATTTAGAAAGATCATTTATTTAGAAATTGTCCCACGACGAACGACGCATCCAGGCCACACCAACCGGCAGGGTCGTCGTACATTGAGAGATAATTTCTAAAAGAAAAGTTTGCAGACTGGAAGGTTTTTCCGAAGAAATTCTATCGCTTTTTAAATACTATTGCATTTAAATTCCGCCGGTTGCTGGTTCGTGATTACAATGTCGGGCTCTGTAAATCCATAAAATCTTCGGTTGTGGTGTTTTACGTGATTATGCAACTTCGAAAACAATAGGTAGGAGCTAAGTAAATCTTGCCTGCACACGCAACCTGTCCTTCCGTTGAAATACCTTCATATAGAATAAATTGTTTCAGCGTCACGACAAATATTCTTAAGCTAGGCTTACTCTATTATCTGTCTATATAAAATATAAAATATTTAAACATAAAACGTGACTTTAGTCTAGCTCTCACTAATTTTATTGCATGGAAGCGCTTAGCCATGATTCGAAAGTCACACCCTGGAATCTCTAACATACCGAACAATTTCTGCTGCACATATAAATACCGGTAATAGAGACACTATAAGGAAACACCATTTCGTGGAGAATTCACATATTAAGAGCCTCATTGCGTGTTATAGCACCGCCGCATAAAACATTTACACGGATGCATGGGCCGTAGCTTGAGCAACAGAGATTCCGGCTTGTACTGTCAGGTTACATGCAGCAAAATTAGCGGTTTAATATAAGAACAGGCACATCCACGCGGCCGTCATTAATAAAAATGTTTCTAGTGCTTCCATGTTCTCAATGCTTAATTTAAAGCCCTTGGGTGTCGCTCTTCTCAGACGTTACTTTGCCAGCTTCCACAGGTCTTCAGATGATTCCAACATCTCCAGAGTTGCAAGACTTTCTTTCTATTTAATTACCCGCGTGTTCTTTTTCTGGAAGATCAACATTTGTCGGGTTGTTATTTATAAATGTACTCTTGACTGTTCGTTATACATACGGCTGTTGTCCGTTGTCGTGAATCATTGGTTGTAATTTGCCCCGTCCTTCTGCGACCTTGACGTGTTGTCATTTCTATTTATGACAAACCAGTGGTATAAGTACGACAAAATCTAACACCAGTTTAAGGGTGTATAGTTTTGTTCCCACCTCTCTCTCCTCCTCTTCTATTGTCCAACATCGGTCCGATCTCCTCAACCGCCTAATTTCCACCACCACTCTTCCTTGAATACTTCTCCCCTACCGCCTTAATTGCCCGCAAGAGTATATCTCTCTGTAAGAACGTCTGACCAGCTCCAGATCCAAATTCCAACTGTTTTAATCACGAGAGGGCAGCACTCGTTATATCGCACGTGAGCCTCCTCGTATTTACGAATGACATGGCGGCGTGTCGCCACCCGGTCCCCCCTACCCCTCCCAAGAATCAAAATAACTAATAAATTTGCATTCTGAAAAAAAAAAAAATCTTTGTCTAATTAGTGCAAGTGCACTCCTTTTTCGATGTCGGTCATGGAAGGAGGGGGGGGGGGGCGAAGTTTGCCGGAATTATGGGTTCCGAAGCAGGACATGTTTTTGATCTATACCAATGATGAAATTGATGAGGTGTTCAAAGGACTCCACTTAGTTTTCGCTTATATCGGTGACACCTTCGTAGCCAGCAGAATTCCATCTGAGCACGAACGGCACCTCCGCCTGCTCTTCGATCGAACTTCAGCGAGCTGGCATTTAAACCCAACATCAAAACGCTAAAAAAAAAATAATAATTTGGTTCTTAAGTTGAAGAACCGATGACATGAACCTGGGGCAGCCCAGCGAAGCATAAAGCAGTAACTTACACCACGTGGAGATCTTTCGATTATCCACGAAAATATCGACGAGATGAAAGCCTACCCACACACATCTCGGCTGTAATTCGAAACCCCTAACTACGGATTCGTGCAGGCCGGCAGTTTGACTCTGACCGGCGGATGCCTTTTTGCTTTGCATTATTAACCTTCGAGCTAAAGAGGCCGCCACCAATTTTCTCCGCTCCATTATTAGTTTTTGAGCAAAGGAATGTTTCTTCACCTCACGTGTCCTTTGCTCCCCGAAGAAACGTGCAGACGGTGCAGTAAGTCACGCGAAGCCAATGGTGGAAGAGCATTGCGACACTTACTTAGGAACTTGGGTGGACGCTATCGATCATTGCAGAGGCGCCCAGTCAGAGAAAACGTCTCCAGGTCATGTGAGAACAGTGGAGGAGGCACACAGAGATTGCTGTCAGCAATAATTTCGTTGTTTTTTGCCGTTCGCGTGGCACTCTTAATGTTAGAAGATAATGTAACTAACTGCTAATTAAAATAAATAAAATATTAAGGTAAGATGGTTGGTTAAGCTTATTAAATAGTGCAATAGTGCGAAAGAAAGAAAAGCGCACGAATAAGACGGGACCATTCACAACTGGCATTTTAACACGATTATCTCATCTTCCTTGAAATTATTTTAAAGCGCCAGTTATAGAGTATAGCGCTAGCCTTGTCTTCTTCGTGTCCTTGTCGGCGCTATTTATATTCAATATTTGAAAGTGCATTTATTCGTATCTGAAGGAAATTTTCATCTGTGTTTTACTTGATGTGAGCCAGCTCTCTGGAGTCGCTTTTCATACTCTTTTTTTTATAATATCAGGTGTTCAAGAAAGCGGAAACCAAACTTTTATCGGGAACTGTTTTACTGTTAACGCACACTAGCACAATGTTTTTTGTATTGTTTTTTTGTGTTCTGTCTTGTTTTTAGGAAGAGTAATAACGAGGACTATACCCACTTGCAGTATGAAAACCAGAGGATTAGACGGTGGCCACATGCTTGGAAAGCTGCCTCGCCCACTCATGAAATCGGCGCCGACCACATGGGCGATCCGTGAAAATTCTGATGTTGTCGATGTTGATCCGATAACGCAGTGAAGTGTAGGTGAAACCACAGAATAGTCCTGATACGGCACAGGACGTCCACCGGCTTGACTAGCGAACACATTCTGCGTTTGCTGATGATGCTGACGTCCTTGAAATCCAGGCAGAGCCCGTGTAGTCCACTGCTAGCGTGCACCAAGCAAAGATCTGCAGTGTGAAAACCAGAGGATCAGACGGTGGCAGCATGCTTGGAAAGCTGCCTTGCCCACTCTGGAAAGCTGCATCGAGGTTCATTAAGATAAATCGCCATGGTACAGATCTAACGAAGTCATAGCACCTGACGTGTGACTTGCTTCGTCCTTGTGATCTATTACATCTTGTATAAAACTTGTAATTGCTTAATTACATGCCGTTCGTACCGATTACGTAGAATTTTTTGGCTTGAGAAAGCTCTTAAAATGCTCAATTACCAATATCACTCGCGCAAGTTCTTCAGGAAGTGCGATAACACCTTTTACTTTTTTGGGGGAGGGATTGCCTGTTTTTTGTTAAAGATTATCTAAATTATAGGTATAATGGGCTTGTTTATTCAACAGTTTTTTTTTTATTATTTTTACGCACATTTATTTTTACCTTACCTGCATAAATTAAAACTTTTAGAAAACAAAAAATTGCTTAGGAGACTATAATTTTTGTAGTGCCACTGCAACCTTACTGCGCGCATTTGCAACACTCCAGTCCTCACTAAAACCCTACCGCAAAAATATTTACTTGAATAAGGAAGATACAAGCTAATCTCGAAATGGTAATTCACTTTAGTGTAGTTACGATTATTCATAACTGCATTTATCAAATATATGGTACTTGTATCATACCTTCTACACTTTCAAAAGGCGCTATCTGAAGGATCGCACATGTGTGCTTCTTTTATGCAAACTCAATGTTAACTTTTAAGGAAACACTGAGCTTCAAAACACTTATTTTTATGCGCCACAAAATAAGCTTTTCCCAGTAAAAACATTTAGCGAAATAATTACGTCGCGGAACACCTTTGAGCTGTTCGTAAGTGGGCTTCTATTTTGTGGTATCCATCCCGAATGAGAAGCATGCTTCGGCATAACTCTTAACTAAACATTTGTTCTGCGATGTAAATATTGCGCTAAAGACCCTTTTTCGGGTACAGTTCATTTTATAACATACGTTCCCTATCCAGGTATTTAAAATGTTTTTTATTGAGTATAGTCTTTTCAGAAAATTGTTCACGTTTCTTTTATGCTACAAAACGCGTTATTTTTTTTTCTTCGATAGAGAGTTGAAGTTACTACCGCGAACGTAAGATTAACCCACACACATCAAGTGACCGTCATTCCAATAAAAACAGGTATTAAAGAACACAATCGTCCGTTTCATTGGCCGTGAAACTGAAAAGACAAATTTATGGACGTAATTAAACAAAAAACTTTTTTTAAATAAGTTTTACCTTTATCACGAACTAAAATTAAGATTACCCACGAGCCACGAAGAAAATTAAATTTGTTTCTAAGGGAACCCGTTTTGTTGCAGCATCTTGCCTTCAAATAAATGTGTGTACCAAACTATTAGCCCCGAGAAGTTCGCGTGGCGCCCTCTTACGGCGAACCGGAGTGACGTCATGGCGAGGAGAGAATTTTTCCCCGACTCGCCCCGCTCGCACTGTGGAGGCTGTGACGACGTTAGCTGTCGGCGCGCTCGTTTCTATTTATTTTTATCGGCGTTTTTTTCGTAGGAAGTGTAAATTTTTATATGTGGCTTTATTGAGGTATGGCCTGTAGCTGCAGGCGAAACTTCAACCAACATTTTAAGCTTGGTTGACAGGGCAGGTAACGCATAAATCACAGCTGGTCTATGAAAATAAAGAAATATGGCCACAATTGCAGGAGCATCACTATAGATTTACATCTCACACAATAAATGCTGCTGATGGTCTTCATGAATTGGCAGGTTCTGTATACTATTTTATTTTTTGTATCTCTCTTTTTAAACAAGATCGCCGAAGCAGAAAAGCTGCATGCTGCTCGAGCATCATGCTAAATAGAGTCTGGGCCATGGGGAGAAAATCACAAGTAAGACAGCCCAAGTACAGGGGCAAAGTAAAAAAAAAAAAAAAAGCAACATTTATATGTATACGTTATGTATACATTGCTCGCATTTGACCTTTGCTGGATTCGGATAGTATTTCAATGGACTACACGGGTGGTATCTGTGGACTTGTTTCTATCAACCCTCAAATAATGTATAACAAACGAAAACGAAGGTGTCTAGCTCGTTATTAGTCCCTTAAGCCCTAAGATTGAGATTTTACTTAAATCGAATCGTCCTGAAGCTAAAATACCAGAAGTTTTTCGTACGCAGACTGTCACCCTTCACAGGTTTTACATTTTCTGCTACTAGTGCTGCATCTACCACAGGACAGACGTTCGAATGCTTGCTTTTACTCCTGTTTTCCTCTGTTGTCAGAGAGTCCAGCTGTAGGGAGTTTGGAGGCTGAGGAAGCTTTTGGGGACCTGCAGCAGTGTCTCTTTTAATTGGAAATAAATAATAATTCAAACTAAACGGTGTATTTTCCGAATACCCAAGGCTGGAATAAAAAATGTTAGGAAAAAGTATAAAGATTCCAAATTACGGTACTACTGCTGTGCATATTTTGGGCAGTTCAATACATATCATACTGGCAACTGGGGGCAATTCGACCGTTTTTGTTGCTACCATACAAACTAATTTCCAGTAATTATGCAGCTTCTAAGAAATATGCCTGCATAGGTGTATAAACTATGTGATTAATTCACGAAGAAGCTACATTTATGTAAAACAACCCTGTCCCACGAACACTTCAAAGATCATCAGACGCAGGGCCTTCAAAACATCTGCGAACCAGCGCATGCAGAGTGGCAGCGCAGAGTCGGGGTCGCGAGCTAATTTGCCGACCACCCAAAGGCCCATGATATAAATGCCACTTCAAATGCCTTGAAAGCGGGATGTAATATCGTCCTAAATCATGAACATGCAAGGAACAGAATTCCTGCGTCTGAAACACTTGCGCCACCGCTTCACCGACCCCTCGCAAAATCGCCTTCTCTCGAGTGGGGACGGGGAGGTTCATCGGCGGAATCGCCTCCGCCGATAGATTTCGGGATTTGTAACACAATTTTAAAGGTAAAAGGGACAAGCAGGCTTATAAAATGTACGGAAGCACGTCTATATCGGCCTAACTCAACGTCTTGTAAACCGGGTAAAGAAGGCCCAGCTCCTCGAAGAGCTTGCGGCGCACAACGCCAAACCAGGAAACCGGTGCTGGGAAGCGAGCCGATGCGAGATCGCGGAGCGGAGTCCTCTTCCTGACGTCACGGTACACCTCACCCAATCAGGGCGCGGTGACCGCAGCGACGCCTGTGTTCGCTCTCGGGGCTAATAGTAGGTTACAAGTCAAGAAGGTAGCGGCAAATGCCCCTCAAAGGGAATCATATATCCCTCCGCCACCTCCGCACCCAATAGCGTCCCATCGTTTCCGTGACGTTGCGGCCAACGCGCGAGGAGGGTCTTGTTTTTCTGTACATATTTGCTTTTTCTTTCGACTTTGACTTAGCATTGTGGAAGCCACGAGAGGGAGATTAGAGTCTTCCCCTCCGATCGAAACAAAGGCTGCTTTCAGGGGCTTGGTTCCTTCTCCGATGAATACAAAGGTCGCTTTCTTAAAAAGTGGGGGTCGGAGACAAGTTGGCACCACTCTGTGGCCATTATCTATCGATTGAAGCGGAACAAGGAGCGTTTCCAGTGAACTCTTCTTTCGATTGCGGAGGGATTTGAAACCGGCGCACCACGCTTGTGGGAGGAGCTTCTCCTACCTTCTTAACTTGTAACCGACTATAGTTCGAGTACATTAGGGCAGAAGTCATTGAAGATTGAAATTCCACCCACCTCCCACACAGCTTGATCTACGGGTTGAAACAGTTAGCTCTATTGCCCCAATGTGCAATGCACTTAAACTTGACTTTTACGCATCACGTTTATACCAAAATGGCTTAAGCTACACAAACAAAAATCTTCATTATTGCTTTTTCAGTTCGAAATATTTGGGTCTTTTTTACCTCAAGAATTTTCGGCATGTGGAAGATTGCAAAGCAAAGGCAGGACATACCGTTTGTATATTGTGCAATGAACACTTCAAGCTTTAGAGTGAAAAATAATCGATGTGATTGTCACTGTAAATCTGAAGTGCTTTCCAGCACACACGTACTCACGAAATGGCAAATTCTAGTAGCCATTTCAAACGACAAAAGAAGTTTTCACAAATTTTTTATAAGCATGCTTGTGAAGTGAAAGGCTGGCCAGCGATCGCCTTTCTTTCTTTCTAGCTTATTTCACAGCGGATGTCACAGCGGACTTATACACATTCATGCGTTGCCATGGACAAGGCATAAAATTGAATAGCACTATAAGCAAGCAAATAAATAGATACAAAAGCACAAATGGAACTCCCTTATTTCGTATGCTGGATCTTGGTCACGAGAAAAAGGGAAAGCGTAGGAAGGGTTGTTGGGCCGTTTAGTGACCGAGAGAATGGGGATGGAACAGACGACTTTCCCATTACTCTTTCATTGGTCTTAAGAGCAGGGAAGTATGCCACTGCAAGCAAAGATATCTCGCAAGAATCCTATGAACAACTAGATATCAACATCGCTTTCTTGGCCCTTTGGATCATTAGTCTTCGTTATCTGGTTACCCCTGAGCCACATCTAGTAATGAAATAAAAATGTCTTTCCCGGTGTTCAGTCGAAGGGACTAACAATGCTTGAGGCACATGCCTAGCTCTATAGTTGTGCTTTTGCGACCCTTACGATCTCCGTGGCTTAGCATGACGAAGTTGTAAGTTATAAACCCGGTTTCACGGGGAACGTGAAGGTAATACTTTATGTACAGAATTCCCGGTCAATTATACCAAGGAACTACGACACCTAGTGAATTAAGAGCACAAAAATATCAAGATTACACAATAGGCAAATGCACAATTTACCGCAGTTGACAGTATAAAATCAGTTAGAGCAAGAGAAACTGTTAATAAACCAGGAAAACTCTCAAGCCTGTTTGTTTCAATCACGGGAAACTGAGTTCATGTCAACTTCCCAATAGCTGCGTCTCCAGTTTGGCATACGCACTTACGTTATCTGTACAGATCTTATTTCTTCGCAACTAGTATTCTATCTACAGAAGCTGTTACCGACTCTACGCAGTTATTTTCTCTTGACAATTGTAAGCATAAACTTCTTTCAATAGCGTCATCAATGAAAGTATCTTGGCCGCCCTAAATTGGTTTCGTGCGCAAGACACTCGAGAAATATGGAGGGCATCCCCAGCGACAATACATTCGCTTGGGCCATTCTATATAAACAAAAAATCTGTGAAATCCCTGGTTCTTCTTTTTTTCTTTTTTCACACGCAATTTTAATCAATGACAGCATCATTCGCAAACATGTAAATACATACGAGTGTCCAGGGAAGTATGAGTCTTCTCTGAATACACTTTCAAGATGAGTCGTCGCGTTTCATTAAATCGAGCAACTACACGGTTTACTAGAGCGTGTGGCTTCGCTATAACCCTACCTACACGCTAGCACGAGCATGTTTATACTGGCATACGTACGCACACGCATATGTGTTTTCATTTGCTCGAACACGGAAACAAACATACACACCACCAACACTCACGCACGCGCATGAACCTACGCATTTCTCTGTGCATTTGGCGTTTTGTGGCAGAGATGCACAGGGTGAACTACCCGATGAACACAATCAGAACATCAAAAAACTAAATCATCTTCATGTACTGTTATTTAGATAATTTTTAAACAATAAAAATGTCTTAAAAGAATGTATTTGTGTTTAAAATCAGATATAGCCTAAAAATCTCTAAAACTTTGTCATATTTGGAAAACAATACTCTTTCGCGTGAAGTATTTCTGACAAATATTTAGTGAGAATGAGAGCTTCACTGAGAAAGTTCGCAAAGATCTTTTATATTTTTACGTTTGCCTTCAATTCTTTATTATTTTTTCATGACATCAACCACAATATTGGTTTTAACATGTCTGCGACGTCATTAAAATAGTGTATGAGGAACAGAGTCATAACTATTCTCTATACATTTTAAGAATAAAAAGTAAAATTCACATATTCGAGCATCTTTTACAGGACCGCCGTGGGATGATCTCAAAAATATCTCCAACGATCACTGAAGCCCCAAAAACATTCATTTTTTTATTGCGGGGGTAAGACACTTACGTCAATAAAATATTTTACCAACAAAACCATTTGTCGGAATAATTACGACGGGAGGCTCGTTTTGCGCAAGGAGCAATTCAGACAGCATTAAATCGGTAGCTTTATCAAGGCCAGCCAACACCAGGAGCCGGGAAAGCAGGAAATGTGTAGGTCGGTGATGTCCGTAATCGCTAAACGATCTTTAAACAAAAACGGTAACTGGTGCCTGGCATCGAGCTCCTTCGACATCCACTTGTCGTGCCAGAAACCTGAACACTTATTTATTTCTTTTTTTAATTTTATTTAAAAAAAACTTGCACCGCCGAGGCAATACAGCAGGGGAACATTCAGTGTGCACACTCAATTTACGGCACATCTAAGTACAAAACTTGCAATGTCATTCGCGTACGAAAAATCCGAACCTGGTGCGCGCTTAAAGTAAAACAGTGAGCTCACGTGCGTTTAAAGTAAAACAGTAAAGAAGGTTCAATGTACAATGTACAAACTAATGGCAAAAGGGGCGCGTCTGCCCTGCCTTACGAACAATTTCACAAGGATACGTTTACCGATTTGCTTATTTACGATAAGGCTCGTTGTACAGTTACGATACGTCATTTGAACGCCCTCTAGAATTGCCGACCCAGTATTGATGTACTTCAAAATTAAAAAAAAAAAACATCGCGAGACACACGATCAAAAGCTTCCTGTAGATCAGTTTATAACATAGCCACTTTGCGTAGCTCAGAGTCACAGCACTCCGAGAGACTGCGCGCAATATAAATGTTGGTCAGAATGGTTCGGTTTTGTATGCCACACGTTTGGTGAGACCCCAAAATAGTTATTACAAGTCGCAGCCATGTAGCGAGAACGTTTACTGGTATTTTATAGTCTACGTTAGTATGAGTTATAGGTAGGGTTCCGCGTTTTCGGTATCTATTTTTCTTCAGGTTCGGGGGTTATTTATCGGTGTTTATTTTTTCTCTTGGGATCGGTGTTTTTCGGTCTTTAATTTCAATGCTGGTTAGAAATCGGTGATTATCGGGGCTTGTGTTGCAAATCGACTGCAAATTACTAGAAAAACCATGGCACACCTCACATTACACACGTTTATTGTACACACACCAAACACGTCACACTGACTTGCCCCCCACAGAAGGTGTGGCCAACATGTACCGGGATTTCTCCCTTCCTCTCACCACTAATTAAAAAAAATACAGATACATATGGAAATAACAGAAAGCGTGACGCTTTCAGAAGCATCATCAAAACTGAAACTTATTGAAAAAAATTGACATGTACATTGTCAGAGACTTGTCAGTCATCGGAGTACGTTTCTTGCGGCTGAGGAAACGCAGTCCAGAAAACGCACGCTCCACGTTCGCGCTTCAAACGGGGATGGCAAAAAAAATCAAAAGAAGCTTTTGACAAGACTGGCCATTCCTTGCTGTGCGCTCTCCAGAAGGTGCCAATGCATTGCCCTATTGCCCTCCCCCTTCCCCCTGCCCCTCTTCGCCGTTCTTCCTTTCTCCCATGTACCAGGAAACCTATGCCTGAACAAAAGACTTGAAAACCATAGTGCTAAAAAAGAAAAGGGAAGGCAAAGGGGCAATAAACATGGTTTCAGAAGAGAGGGACGACCCCAAGGACAGTTCAGTGGGGCTATGTTCCTGGTCAACGAGAAAAGAAAGCGGGCTAGAAGATTCTTTCAGTAAAGCTGCCATTTTTTTTCCGCAGCTTGAATTCGGTGTTTTTCGGTTTTTACCGATTCATAAAAAAACGCCTCGGGGGTTAATTATCGGTATTTATGGGTATAGACCGAAAACACGGAACCCTAGTTATAGGGCGATAAGAGTTTACATATACGTAGTTTAACGGGAATGTCACACTTTGGAAGCGGGACTCTGCGTGCGCGCCAAAAAAAGGTAGTCAAATTTTCCGTTCATAGGCCGCGGTAAAAATATTAAGTAACAATGGTGACATTTCATGCGTAAATATCTTGTAAAAAAGTGCGGTTAGATTGTCTCGGCTCGGCGATTTTCCAAGTTTTTAGCCATCTCTTTCTCCTTCTACCTCTGTCAAGCTGATTAATTGTTCTAGGAAATCCTTCATGGCGCCGTCAATCTTCGGCAGTAAAAGCAAAAAAAAAATTTAAATCTTTCAAATTTCGACAATTGGAGTGTATTGCAACTAAACTAAGTTTTATAGTGCTCGATGAACGCCTTTTCGATAACAGTTATATCGCAGGATACCACGTCCAGCTGTTCAATTTCAACTATCTCAATGGTGCGCGCGTATTTTGTTTTTCCGCAGCAACCAATGATTTCGTTGGCATCTCTCCAACCAGGAATCGCTTTGAACGCGCTCAGGTAGGGGCCCCTTATTTCGCTCACGATCTATGCCCTCTAGTGAAGATTTCAAATCGGTAATATCATCAATGAAGACGCCAGGTGCTCGGCACTCCTCTTGCAGACGCTTCTTCAAGTTTTTCTGCAACTCTACCTCGCGTATTTTTTCTTGGTGCTTCGGGGGGCACGTTCTTTCAAGTCCAGTCATTTTGACCTCTTGTTTCAACCTCTCCCACCACTCGCTCGCACTGTTTGCTTTAAGCTTCACCTCCTGCCAGATTACCTTAACCGAAGCAAGGAATAACTTATCCTTCAATAATTTCGCGTTGGGTTTCCAAAGTTCCGAGAACAAATTGGCGTCCTCTTTCCTTATACCTACTTGAAATCTAACCAGGAATTGTCACTAAAGGCCACATAGTCTACAGAGTAATTATGACATGAGGGTACGCTCGGTCCAGTCCAGCGTGACTTGCGCCTTGAAAGTGCGTGAAAGGCATACAATTTGACCTTGAAACACAGCACGCGACGTCCTCCAATTCAAAATCTTCAATATTATTGTGTAATTATGGGGTACTACCATCTTTATAGTGCGTTCGGTTGAACCTCTCTTCTGCTTGACACACACACAGTTAAAATCCCCAAAAGAATTAGACATCGATGGGGCTGGCAATGTTGCCAAACATTTTGTTTGTTGTTTTTAAGAACGGCGTTTTCGGTATTATTGGGCGCATAAACACAAATAATGCGCCACCCTATATTCGAAATAGTTCAATCGCACGTTACAAACCGCCCAGACGGGTATGTCGTGAGGGCTTGCACTGCAGCACATATAGACTTCAGAAACAGGCAGCAACCCGCCGACAGACCAACTGCATGGGGTATGTGTATGCTTCTACAGCCTATAACTTAGTCTACATCAACGGGCGACTTGTCTCCCAGCTGTAGATGAGAAATTTAGCCACTGCTATACAACCGCTAGCCTGGGGTCTTTCACGTGCACCACGCAGATCGAAACGGGCAGGGGTGGGGATTGAACCCAGGATCCTTGGGCTCTACAGCGCGAGCTTTCACTCCACGTGCTCCGAGCTGGTGTGCGCTAGGCCACTTAGACACCGATCCCCCGACCAACTGCGTGACTTCAACAGACATCGTACCTCGCTAAGAATGGCCGTATCACACAGTCAGTTTGGACCACGCTTTCAACTTTGGTCTGTTGGATGGCGACAATTTACCACTTAGGCTTTCTTCCTTCGGACGTGTTGAACAGAAACAGGTTGTGTAGAAAGAGTGCGCGGAACGAGGAAGAGTGAAAAGGGCAGGCAACCGCGGTTGCCCTCTCTTGGTGACCCAAAAATTCAGCGCAAAGGCTTTCAAAACCGGTTGGTGCTGAAGAGAACACCATTGTCTCAAAGAGACAATGGTGTGACGTGATTTGTTTCTATGCAAAACCCTGCCCTAAGCACCATTTGACCTAAGAGCGCCACCCACCACTGGCATTGAAAGATTAAAAGTCATTCTGCCTTAGGCACTACCGGAACTAAGAGAATCGCCTATCCTCTATTGCTACCGCATTTAAACACGTTTCGCATAATGATCAAACATGCACCACTTTTTTCTTAGTTCAAGACATCCACCGCGATTTATGGAGAAATTTCGGAATTACTCAACTATAACTCTCAGAACATAAACAATCCGCCAAACGTTTTATGGAAAATTTTTATTTTGTGGCGTACTGTAGTATACAAGCACTTAAAAATTGCATTTTGAGAGTCCAATGAGTTCGTGCACATAAAAAAACGCTATTATATTTTACCTATTCTGATTATTACGGTTATAAAGACCCCTGTTCAAGGAGACCCCAAAAGAAGATTGTGTTCAAAAGTATAGTCCTTTTTTTATCCGTAAGCAAAGAGACACAAAATATTGGACGTCCAATAACAGCACTAAATCAAAATGATTACTTTGAAGGCGTGCCGCCTTCGTCCCATTATGACGATTGCGCCAGACCGTTAAGACGATTGCACCGTTAAGACGATTGCACCAGACCGTCAACCGCTTCGGTATCTGGTAATTGAAACTTCCATTTGGCAACTCTCTCAATGTTTATCGGTGGGACTGCAGGAACGCGAATACGAGAACCGACTCGCTTTTATATACAACATAAACTGGTGACAAACGTGCAGCCCATCCGTTAGGTCAACCGAGCAGGCGTTGTAAAAACATTCCCATTATTTGCTTACAAATGGTCTAGGTAAACACAGTGACAGCCTAAAAGGCGGAGTGTTAAAACAACAATTTTCTTCAGACTGAATGACAGTGTCTGTCGTCACGGTGTCTCCTGTGGCCAATTTTCTCTAGACGAGTCAAAAACAAACAGTCTTCGAAGATAGGCCAACTATAGTTTGATAGGCCTTGAGACAAAGCAAAATAGACTGAAGTCTATATGGTAGGTCGCAGCAGAAACTCCACTCATTCATCTTCAACGCGAAAACGTTACGTTTGCGTTACGTTTTGCCATCATGACCTTTACAATTGTTAGTTTTTGTGAGTCATCTTGGTACAGACTTCCTCAGCAATAACTTGTTTTTCTGTGTTCAAATTATATCCTGAATAGTAAACGATTCCCCTAAAAACGCGCTCGCTCAAAGAGCACATATTAAACCACAAATAAATCGAACACGGCCACCTCGAAGTGGCACATGTAAGCGCTCAACTCAGAGGGCCATGTCAAAACTCATCTGTGCATCCATCCCGAAACGCTCCCCTACCGCAGCAATCGAGCCATTGGCTTATATCCATGTCGCATCACAGGCGTCTAAGGAACAACTCGTCATTAAATTTACAATAGCTCTTGTTGTCCCTTCTGAAGCGACCCTTAGAAGCCATTTTTACGCACGGAGTTACCAGGGGATACTACCAAATTTGTCAGGTAGACAAAAGCTAACTTTGTTTTGTCAGAGAGAGAATGTTAGTTGAAAGTTTGACTAGTCGAACCCGCCCTTATAAACGTGGCCTTTAAAGTTTGCTCACAGTGCAGTTCCCACAACAACTTTATTGTTGTAATAAAATGCGCGAAAAAGCCACGCATATTAATTTTGCAAATTAAAGAACGCTGGGTCTGACGCATGTCTCAAATTGTATTTCGTTTCGTTTTGTTGTTTTTTCTTCTTTATATCCAGTAACAAACCAGGTTTTTGCTTCATGGATTTAAACTACATAACGTCTCATATCTGACCGTGCTTTACCAACTTTGCTTCCGAGTCCGCCCTGTACGAACCGACGTTAAAATGTCCTGCCCGTCACCTCGGGCTCTGTGAGCAGGACAACGTAGCTATTTTTATCAACACCGGAGGCTCTAGTGGCTTCGTGTTTAATTACATCTCACACAGGGTTTAAAATGCCACGCTTGATTTCCTGACAATGCTTCGTATACGTACGCGCAAAATTGTCTGAACAAGTTGCGAAGCGAGTACGCGTTAACAAAAGACTTTAATGTAGAATGATTGAAAGAAGACTGGAAATGCACTGGTGTTTACTCTCTTTGTTATTCCTAAGCAAAGTTCACTAGACAATAATTTACAGCCAGCACTAACATTAGTCAGTGTTTGAATTCGTGCTACTAAAATGCCCATTAGGAGCACTGTCATTGTGATGCGGGTCTGAGGGAGCAACTATAGAACATAAAAATGTTGCATAAAAAGAGATTAAATTAGCAGCAGTATTGATTTCTTCTAAGGTACAGTTAATTTTGGCCAAATTTGTCCTGAAACAAAGACGATCCCTTGTTTTTTCAAACAAATAAATTACCTCTAAAAAGCACATTATTTTCATAGAAGGGCTTCAGTAACTAAGTAACTGAGATTGCGTTCTTCATCTGGGATCACACAAATTGTATGTAGTCAGCTAATAACCCCATCGTTCATCGTTAACCCCATGGGCATCTATATTGTCCCAAAACAAACAGCGTCAAAGACGACGACAACAGAGACACCAACCAAAGACAAGCACTTAGTGAGCTACTCCGCCACCTCTTTCGCTTGTGTCTCTACTAGCCACAGAAGACGTGGAGAGCTCGTTATAGTTATTGACAACGGGAACTGCAAATCGTGATTACAGAGCATCGCAAGACAGAAATTACGTCCTCCAGGTCAGATGCCACCTGAAAATTTGTGACGCGCAAAGTATCAAGCAAAAGATGTATCTTTCGGCAGTATTGTTTTCGAGCCCATATAAATAGCTACGCCTCTTCACCGGATCTCAGTGGCGATTCTTCCCAATGCTCCTTCGAAAATAGACACAAGGATTTTCCTTATAAGTAAAGTAGCCATTACTCGAGTTGATCCGCCCAGTAACTGCAAAACAAATTATAACATTGTCAAAACAAATGTAACTGAAAATACAAAACAAATATCGTGAAAACTTGAGCAACAAAATTTGACAGGTATTGCTTTAGTAAAATATTTTAAAGCAAGTTGTATCTTTCTCACGTCTCTTCCCGTCTATATATCTACACTTCCTTCAACTTTGTCGGCACATAAAACTGAGAATTCAACGAATTCAAATTAAGTAGACCCCAGGGAAGTACAAATCAGGGTACAGTTAGCATAAACAACGATCACCGGGTTTCTTATGTCTCCAGACGTCCGCTCCGTGTGTAAGCACGAAAACGTGTGTGAGTGTGAGCGCGCGCGCGCGCGCGTGCGTGCGTGCGTGCGTGCGTGCGTGCGTGCGTGCGTGCGTGCGTGCGTGCGTGCGTGCGTGCGTGCGTGCGTGCGTGCGTGCGCGTGTTCGTATGTATTTTTTAGAATCCAAAGGTTGTCATAAAACTACTAGAGTGGGAAAAAGTGCCCGTTTAGCCCTTACAAACAATGTACTTACACCCTAGAAACGTTGTATGCGAAGCGAAAATTCGTCTGCTTCTTACAGATGGTTACACATGGTTTGCGATGATGTCAGAACGCCGAGCTCTTATTGGTCGATTGAAATACTAGTGGCTAGACTTCAAGGCATCTAGCATTAAGGTCTACCCATCATCATTTTAATCAAAGCCAATCACAGCTCGGCGTTGTTCTGACGTCATCGCAACTTCTGTGCAAGAAGCAACGAGACAAGAGTTCCTAGAGGTCTCTCAGGAATGCCATGAGCGCTAATACCTTACTATCATTCTCCTAGGGGTCTCCAATAAACTATTGGTCAACCGACATCCTACCGACATTATATGTCTGCTGATTCGCTAAAGACGTCTAGTGAAGCCTAGGCCTATGGCACTGCAAATATCAGGTGAAGTCCAGACCAAAGTAGGATAACCGTAGTATGCTATTACAAAGGCAATAGGTTGTCTGTGTCATATTATCTATAGACCATTTCATCCTCCCAAGCATGGGCGCTGCCATCTTGGAATCACGTGACGCGGCAGCCATTAGGTTGCTTCAACTTGCTGCTCCGCTCTCCCTCCGCGCCTTGGCGGATGCGTTGTATTCGTGTTTTTCGTCGCGTTTCACCGTGCTTTCTTGCCTTACTTTGGAAGCTGTAGTCCGATACGTCCACCCGACGACTAAGACATCACGAGGGTTCAAAGGACTTAATGGCAACTGAGGTTTGTTTAGTACTAGTGGCGGAACATTCTCAGTAAGAAGCGCGTATATTTTTATAGCGCATTTAGGATCTGAAGGCGTCAAGAATAGTCAGCGGAAGGAGACTATCTGTATTTCCTGAATGTATACTTCTTTGTATTCATAACATATCGAAAACAGTTTCTTTTGATTATGTTAGGAAACTCGCGGAGGAGATAGGCAACGAACGTTTAACTTGTATTTTATCTGAGGCTAGAAGTAATGGTACTTCAACATCAGGCGATATGTTTGTTCATATTATCACACCTACAATGTATGAGGTTCTCAATCTTTTTTTGCGACGTAAACATTCGGTTGGTCGGTTTACTTATGAAGTTTAAGAAATTGTATACCGTGCTCGCTCCCATTTCGACAGTCATTTAAGTGATTTATTGATTATATTTAGATAAGCAGTGCCATCCACTTAATTTATTTTAACACGAAGGTTGGGACTTCCCGCGTAAGAAACTGCCACAGACAACTTAACAGTAGCGAGTTTTAGAATTGCGTGCACAAAGAAATACCGTCGGTTCTATTTGCAAATCCATAACGCGGTTTGGGTTTGGTGCATGCGCAATAATGACGACGCTTTTTTTTTTTTTTTTTGCGTACTACGCTGTTTTAACTTTTGCCAGTATCTAAAGTCCGCAACAATTGACGCAAAAAAAGAGAAGAAAAAAGAAAGCCGTCTGCATAACAATCATTTGAGTCCAGGATTGTCGATGGCGAATAAAGGTTTGCCTTTGGTGGCTGGCGACGCCGAAATTTACAAAGCAAATCTTTCCAAACAAATAAATATTTGTTCACACAGGTCCGTGAAGTGGTGCCTAGCGCTAGAATTCAGCCAAACGTTCCAAGCTATTTCTCCTCCTGCGCCTTTTAATTATATTTGGCCAATTTTACGGTAGACAAATGCCAGATTTAATTTGACGGGCCTGTCACTTATATTATATCTTGAGTAAGCAAATGTTCATATAAAAATAATTTATTTCCTAGAGCCAATATCGTGAAATACTGCTTATGAGTACTTTAGCAGGGTTTATAATCTAAGAAATTTCCGACTCGGCCTGTCAAAACATGCTCGAGTACTGAACTAAAGAAAGAGGCCAAGACGATACTGCTTGTTTATATCAATTATCTGCGTCATTACATGATACGCTTTTAGTCTGTGAAGTTCACTAAAGGTTGGGTGCCCACGAAAACCAAACAGTGAGTAGTCAACTCGCGAGTTCATTTGTTCTGGCCGATTCGGCACATTGCTAATCACCGGTTTGAGTTGAGCTAGTTGGTACATGTCTATGAGAAACAGCTTGAACGCTAAACACTTGCACACAGACAGGACAGGACATACACAGATCTCAACTATAAACTATGTATTACTTATTCCTCCACCTCCTATTCTTCTTAGTCCCTTCGAGAATTCCACGCATGCGACATAAGATGCACTTTTTAGAATATTTTTTTCGTCTACGCTTTATTTTTATATGTACTTCTCATCATGCTTTGTTCTGTTTGAAAAATTCTGAAAGTGCATCTTATCTCGCAATCGTGGAATGCTCGAAGGGACTAAGGAGAAGAGGAGGTGGAGGAAGAAGAAGTATTAAATAGTTGATAGTTCATCTCTATGTCCTGTCCTGTCTCTGTTTTCGTCATGTTCAGATATTGCTAATCAAGTTGTCGATATGCTTCTTTACATTCACGTGTTAGTCTCTTCATTAGTTTATTTTCCTGGAAACTGGTGTCATCGGGTACGGCCGTAGACGATGGTAATCTTCCCTGTACATCAGTCAGGCGTTTCGCAACCGACCATATCCAGATACATAAAAGGAGTTGGTAAACAAAGCCCGCAATTTAGGCTAAAATACACCTCGTAGTCCTCAAAGTGGCTCAATACCACTGTTTCATTGGTTGTGTGCTACAAGGAAAATAATCGTATCACAAAATTAAGCAAAAATAACGTAAAACAGGAACATAGCCACGTTCACGTTGAAACCGAAACCAACCAAATTGAAGCAACCCAATGGCGCCGAGTGCGTCAGCGCCCTCTATCCGCCGGTGAGGCAACTACTAAAATGAAAAGGTCTATACTTCAGCGTCTTTAGGACCGACTCTTTGTATCTTGACAGATTTGAAGTTCCGAGCACCCACAGCATCCTGCGCTCTGTCCCCTTTTCCCCTGTCCTGTCACCCCCGAGCCCTCTGATGCTGCGTTTGTCTGTCCTCCCGTGGCCCCGCTTGTCTGACTGAACGTCGGCGTTGGCTGCTCATTTCGGGCAGCGCCCTGTCTACCTCGTACATCTCACTGTTGGGGAAGGCACCCTCCCTCAGCCCTCGGGTCTCCCAGCTGTGGCGCGCCCACCACTCTGCGTTCTAATCCTTCCAGTTCCATCTGGCCTTCTCTCCTTCTGCCGTTACCCTTGCATCTATCTCCCCAACCCGCCCTTCCAACTAACTGCCTTGCTGTGCTCTTTGCCATCAGGCTCTCCCTCGGCTCTCTCACCCGGGCCTCTATAGCGCCGCCCTAAACCCTCTTTCCTTCCGCAGTTCCTCTACCAGCTCGCTCCCCACAAACCAAAAGGAACAACGCCATGTTGTCTAGATAGCGACGAAACTGCCGAACCTTCGAAACAACCGAATTTCGTCCAAAACGTTTCGGAATCCTCCAAGACAGTCCGAAACCGAACCTCCGCAGTCTTGAATCTAAAGTTGTGGGGTTCTGCCGGGCACTGTTAGTATATTAGTAGGGATAACCGATACGAGTGACGAGGCACGTTCCGCTGGAACAAAGTGGTGTCATTCAGTTGAGTCTTCCACTGTGCGCCGCCGTTTGCTTTCAAAAACTTGCACCATCATGCGTTCGGCGCTTCAAAGAGTGTCTCGACTTGTTGGAAGCACGAGGCATCTAACCAGGAGTCACCCGTTGATGCGGTGGACCCGTTCGATGTACCTGCTGCACCGGTGCAGAATCGAGCGAGGCATGCGCCAAACGGCATCAATGAAAGGACGCTTCTCACGCGCGCGCCGAACGGAGAGGAGGTCGCATCTTGGAGACGAAGCACGAGGAAAGTAGCGCGCACAAAATAAGACAGACGAGCGCACGAGCAGAGAACGCCACGCGGCGACATGAGCATCTGCCACAAAGCGTGAGAACGCCGCTCGCTTCTGCTTTTCGGAGATCCTTTTTGCACCCCGTGGAAAGCATCGCACCAGGATCCCAGGTAGAAACTTCGGCCTACTACTCGCACGCCTTTCTCGCGACTACTTGAACAACGAGAGCGATCGCAACGCGGCGGTGTTGTCGGTGTCTCGGACCTCGGATCGAATGGTCGGACGCGTCCCGAGGCTTTGATATCTTGAAGGTAGAGCAACGGCGAGCTGGTTAACGATGGACATGGTAACCCTGGAGCGAGGGGACAAAAAAGGACGGACAGACTCTGATTTCAGGAGGTGTTCTGGAAAAGAAATCTTTAGCTGCGTTCGAAGTTTCGTGTCTGCCCACCTTTTTTTTTTCCCCTCGCTCCAGGGTTACCATGTCTCTCTTTAATATATTGTAGACGGACAAATTATTTTTGGAAGCCGGGCGAAACAATGAACCGCCTATCGGCCAAAATAAATTAGAATGGTAGTTGAGTGATTAGTAGCGCAGTGACGCGTTAGTTCTCTGAGTAGCGTTTGCACGCGTGCAAGAGAGTGCGGCGCAACTGCACTCTCGGCACCAATCATTGAGCTTGCTCGGACAGCCGACAGAGGGGGCGGGCGGTGCTGTTCCCCGATCGGCCCCTCCTCCACCCTTTGTCTTTCTGGCCTGACGCCATTGCGCTGCTGTAGGCCCTGCGCGTACCATGGAGGTAGGAAAAAGAGGAGACGAGGCTTAAGCCAACCAAAATCCCAAGCCGGAAGTAAGGCCAGTGGGAACGCCACCAAGGGTGACCATTATACAGACCTTAGCGCCAAATCAGCTCTCCCTTTCGTCCAATAGCGTCGCTCGGTTTTGGTCATCGCTGGGGGCGTGTCCCGCCAAACCGGAAGTCTCGCCTTGACGAGCTCTGGTGGCGTCGCTTCACCAATCAGGTTTCTGGGCACACGCAGCGGTGTGGCCAAAGCGGGCTTGTTGGGAAGCAGCACGGAGCTGGGAACGGCTTCTGGAGGTGACACGATGCCACCAGGGGTGTAGCCCGAAACAACCCATTCCCGTTTGAACCCGTCCCATCTCAGCCCATTCCCGAATCCGCCTTCCCGTTTGAACCCGTCCCGTTTCGACGCATTCTCGAAACGACCTTCCCGTTTGAACCAGTCCCATTTCGACCCATTCCCGAATCGACCTTCCCGTTTAAACCCGTCCCGTTTCGACCCATTCTAGAAATGACCTTCCCGTTTGAACCCGTCCCGTTTCGTCCCATTCCCGTAACGACCTTCCCGTTTGAACCCGTCCCGTTTCATCGCATTCCCGTAACGACCTTCCCGTTTGAACCCGTCCCGTTTCAACCGATACCCGAAAGACCCTTTGCGCTTGAACCCTGCGCATCACAACCTCTTCGCGAAAAGTCTAATCATTCTAACCCTGGTCTGCGCACCTTTTCTGCTTAAAGGGATACTACAATGAAATATCGGTGCTTATTTCTTGGCCTATATATTCACCAATCTCTCGTTGAAAAAGTCAAGAAAAGGAATTCTAAAACGAATTAAACGATTAGCGAAGAGCACCTGGTGGATGTCGCTAACGCCTCGTTTGTAATGCCCGTCTAGACGGTAACTGTCTTGCATCCGGCCACGACGAAAGAAGAGCTGAAGGAGGAACTCCCTTCTCCCCGAGACTCTCTTGTGTGTGTCCCAGACGTCGCTACTGTCCCTCTACAAGATTATAGAAGATTAAGCCCTCACTCAAAATTCCTACAAAGGCAGCTTTGGGGTTACTTCCGGTGGCCCAATCGCTGGTGTGCTTCGGCTGCTTTCAGCGGATGCCATCGGGGCCTATCCAAGGCTATGTCCCGTGACCTTGGAGAGGGGGCACAACGACGCGCGGAAAGCGTATCACGGGCTACGTCCACAGAGCGGGATTGGCTGGGATAGCTCGCAGTGTCCGGTGCGTCCGGACGTAAGGTCCCGAGACAAAGCACGTCACGGTTGCGGCGGATGTGACGTGATCTACGCTGGCTGCTCTCCGAGCGCTTGCCAGAGTGGGCCGTTTAGAACAAAAAATACAGCCATCAGGCTCCAAATACAAACGTGCGATTGTCATTTACGAATATTGTGGATATTCAGCCTGTTTGTGAACACGACGGGTATATTTCAAATTTCGTTGAAGTATGCCTTTAAAGGGATACTGACAGCCCCCAAATTTGTTTTCCCGTTTTTGTCAGGCGATTTACTATGGTGTCGGAATACTACCCAATTAATATTTTGCTACAGAGTCACGTATGTTTTTAATAAAGCCAAAAAAAACGCAACTGCTCCAAACCGAAAACGAAGCTTCTGCACCTCACGGAGAAGTGGAGAGGATAGAGTGGAATGGCGGAAATCACGTGGCTACACCCGACCGTGGGGTGCTTTTTAGATGCGGAGCACCTCTTGCTCGGGCCTATGTCCCGCGGCCTTGGCGTCGTAGTCTGCACTCGCACTACGCACGCGCAACTCTCCTCCTTCCCTCTCTCCAACAGCTGCGCGTTACTCTCTCCGCTCGCTCTCTACCAGCTGCGTGCACTGCGCGTGCGTTCGCTTCTCCTCACACCGCGCGCGCACGCGCAACTCTCCTCCTCTAGTCTCCTCTCCTTCAAGTGTGAAAAAAAAAATTAAATGGCGAGCGTTCCAAGTTTCAGGCCGCGAGCCGCGACGAAGGGGTAACGCTAGGACAGTCGGTGGCGCCATCTCTCGACGTCAGCACGCAACTGACTCTTTCCTCGGAAACAACACGATGCTCCGTATCACCCCATGGTTCCCCTCGGGAAGGTGGTGTAATTTTTCTCTCAGCTCGTAGCAGACGAATAGCGTGTGTCCACAGTGCGATTCCTTTGCAGGTATGTTTGTTCGGCTCGCTGTTCTGTACTTCAAGATGAGTTGTTTTGTACATTTAAGTGTTGGAAATGAGTAGTGAGTGCCCGTGGTGAATTCCCGTGATCGGCTCCGAAAATAATGCTGCCAAGATGTTGCGTGAAGAGCTGCCTCACATGTCCTGCATCTGAAAGTGGCATTGTGCGGCAGCGGCAGAGTGCACAAGTTTCTGAAATATCAACGGGTCGGGATCAATGGCTGGCTGCAATTCCTGTAGACCAGTTACGCGAAGCTCGGAAAACGGACGCTACCCGATTCATATGCTTCTTGCTTTTTGTGGAAAGTGACTACATTGAGTTCGCAGGTGTCAAAAATGGAATCCCATACCATTTAGTTCAGCGACGTATCGTACGCAACAATTGTTTTTTTCAGTGATAATTCTTAAAAAAGAAATGTAAACATCGCAAAATGCTTGACAAAAAACAACAAAAATATGGTACACCTACACCAGGGATCGAACCCGTGCCCGCTGCGTGTGAATCGGAAGTCTTTCCACTGAGATACTGAAGGAACTCTTTCACGCGTAGAAATAGAGCCGGTAGACTGTATGTCGGAAGTTTGTTGCCGATTTCCCTTCAATACATGCACTCCCGGCTTGAAGTCGGGCAGCACCACGCATAGGCCACATTCGCACCTCGTAAAGAAACCGTACGCGTGCGTATTCAACTCGAAGTACGCACTTCGTGCTTGACGTTTGAGCGAGCGATATGTCTTCAGCCAGGAGAAGGGACGACGGCTCGGCGACGTCTTCGTGCAATCGGCTTGCTGGTCGGGCGTGTCGTACGGGATGAATATCAACAGTTCTTTTGATCGGTCCGAAATTTCTCTTTCGAAGAAAGACAGAATTTGCCGGTATACCGTGAACGACAGTTCTGAAGTAGAGGTCCCACGCCCGTCGTCCGCTGCCATCACGCTACCATCCGCTAGTCCCACCATACGTGAAACGACGCCATGTTGAGAATTATGCAGTGAACGCACAGAAAGCTTCCGGTTGTCTGTGCTACCTTTTCTTTTTCAATCAACATATTTACAGCTTTTTGGAAGCCACAAAAAATGGGTTTCATGTTTTTTTTCTATTTTTAATATTGACTGCGTGCCTTCAATGACCTACGACTTTGATTAAATTTGGTGGTCGCGTCGAAACCTTAGAAAACGGCCCGTGACCACAGAAAAAAGAGTGAGCGCGACTCGAACCGGCCAGTTCTTGATCGGCGGTGTTCGGGCGGAAAGAAACCGAATTTCGAGCCTCAAATTCTGTTCTGGGTAGTTGGGCTCTCATATGTCATGTACAACTAAAAACCTCGGCGAGCATAAATACCGTCAGTGTCCCTTTAAAGGGGTCATGAAACGCTTTTCCAACTTTTTCCTGTTTAGCTTTCCTCCTCAACTCATAAATCGCGCATACCACCAAACAGTTCAAGAAGACAAAAAGAGGGGAGGCCCCTCTTGCTCGGAGTCTGGTTTGTGTACCTCCACCTAGAAGATTAGCCCGTCGCTCAAAATTCAGACAAAAGTTGCTTTCCCAACCCGTTCACCCCGTTCACCCCGAAGCTGGCAGTGCTGTGGAAGCTACGTGCTCGTTGGGCCAGCCACACTTGCCACGTGATCACGCTCCTTCGCGCATACCCACGCGCAGAGAATGAGGTTAGGTGATGAAAGGGAGGCGGCTGATTGGTCCGGCAAGCGCGTAGCTTCCACCACAATGTCAGCCTAGGGTTCAAGGGACTAAGTGAGGTCCGGTTTCGTGTGACGTGCGTTTGGACTCCATGACGCGCTTTGGGAACCGCGGATGTATCACAGTGAAAATGCAGAGAGCTTACGAAGGGGAGGAAGTACGAAATAGTCCGCTGGGTTTTCAGATTTTCGCACTGAAAAACAGGCTTTTGACTTTCTACCTTTTTTCTTTTGGCCCACTGAACGATGTGCTATTAGTAAAATCCCAATCTAAAATGATTTATCCCAACCCTAAATTCGTTTCATGGGCCCTTTGGTTTACTCTGTTTAGTTATGTCTTTTATTTCTTGTTGTCCCACCCTGCTTGGGCCTGAAATGGCCTGCAGTATGAATAAATAAAAATAAAAAATATATGATCTGAAATATTTTTGCATGCCAATAATGTATTCTAAAAATGTGCAGCTCTTTCAGGCAAGCTTTGAGGTAATACATTATTCTTACTTCAACCCTCTAAAGTGTTTTTGTTTTCTGTTCCACTCGTCACGTGCCGATTGATGAGACTACTTGCACAAAGCAGAACATGATCAAAGTCCTTTGATCAAAGTTTGTAACCTGGCTCGACAGCATACGGTTTTTCTTCTGAGTGCCTTCACAGATACCGGCAATGGCTGTGTCGTTACAAGGTGCGCCTGCCAATGTATGGTGAGACAGGGTGTGGTACTTACGTAAAGTTACAGGGCTTAAAGGAATTAAGAGTCGACCTATTTCAAGTAGCAGTTCACTTGATGTACCATCGCGGCCAGTATGAGCTGAAATATCACGACGCATGGCGTGCGGTACTATCAGGGCCGCCCGACGCATTTTTCTGAAAGCTGTGATGCATGCCGAGGCCAAGACAGCTCTCCTCCTGCACTTGTTGCATCATTCTGCACTTCCTTGTCGTCTGCTACTGAGACGGCAGTACTGAATAGTGGCAGGAGTGTCCGGATGGATGCCTGGATAGCCAGGTTTTCTCGAAACTCTCGCTAAAATAGGAAAGGGCACCGACACAGCTGCGGTGAGCTGGCAGTACTCCTCGACCCTTGCTGCTCGGGAACGCCTTTTGTGTGATGCATCACAAAGTTGACGTTCATTCCTGCAGGCATGAATTATGCAATTCATAGTGGCTAGTGACCTTGCCCTTCCGATACACTTTAATGCTCAGATATGTGGCGCACTTCTATCGGCGCCTTTGGTTGTTTCTAATGTGTCTCTGGAGAATGCAGAGTCATCTGTATTTAAACCATTGAGCTGTGGACTGATTACTGGATGATCATGAGTTGGGACACCATGGTTTCGAGAAAGTTTGCGGCAGATTTATGCTGTGCCAAAAAGCGTAAGTATTGTGGTTCGATTAAGCAAAGGGATATTGCCTCCACTTCCTCACTAGCAGATGACATATATGTGCGGACTAGCATCCCGAGCGCAGGAGAGGACTTTTCTTGGCCAGAACAAGCATCACAGTTTTCGAAAAAAATATGACACGTGGCTCTGATACTGCCGCTCACCACACATCATGGCGTTTCCAGCTTATATTGGCCGCGATAATGGCAATGATGACCAGAAAATGCTCATGCTGCCTAAGATATGGTTGTATGTGTTAGGGAAGAGACGCAACTTGTAACTTTCCCAGCGTATACGGTCTATGCTTGTCCTCTCGTCTCGGGTGTAAAGCCCTTGCAGCTTGCCTCCACTTATCGGTGACTCAGTAGTCTCTTTGCTTCTTTGAGGAACCATCATGCTGGAACAAGGGAGTTACAACATACAGTGAATGTACAAAGTTACATACACCTTACACTCATAAAATACCGAAGTAATAAATGTTTAGCCGACATTGATGACGTCTAGGGCTCAACCCATGTTGAATGGTAGGTGGCGAGACCCTGCAATGCCCACAAGGAACCCTGACAAAAGAGGGCCCATGTGAATCCCAGAGATATATGAGATACGCTACTTCTAGAAGTACCTCTGCATTTAATTTCCTTAGAGGTACACCGGGCGTCAATTCAGAGGTATGTACCCTGTCAACCTCTCTGCGTGCATGTAACTTGATGCCAACTTTCTTATTATTACTCTTGGCGGATTAGCAAAACACGAGTTCCTTCGCGTATAACGAGATTTCTGGATTTTTATTTTTTTATTTTCTCAGCAAAGTGGTGTGAAACCTTCGTTCCGCGAAAAATTGCGCAGATATTATAAAGCGCGAAGAAAGAATTGATTACGTTGGAGCCGCGTATTGCAGTCACGTCGTAGCGTACGTATAACACGGTGCTGGGAACAACTGTTCACCGGTATACGCCCGAAGCCCTAGCGTTGGAGAAAACATACTCGTGTCTGGCATTGCGCGGAGGCCAACAAGAACACTTTAAAAGATGTACCGGTAGTGAACTCGGACCAGAATCCCAATCGGTCAAATGAGTCGTCGACTTGTCGGCTTCAGCCCGAGGAGGCCCCTTCGGAATGAATTTGCATCGTGATTCGGAAACACACGTCAAATTAAAACACCAAGCGAGGATATATAACCGGAAGGCCGCCTAGAAATAGATATTCGCAGAGCGATCGCCGACAAAGCTGAAGTTTCAAGATATGGCTTCGGACGAGCGGGGCCCAGGCAGTGAACTCGTGAAGGCTAACGGCCTAACGGTGGCTAACACCGCTAGATTTTTCTTACCATATAATTTCATGGTTGCGGGCGGTTCTGAATGTTTTATAAGAATATTAACCTTAGCGTATTAATTTGTACTAGAAAAACAGCATAAACAAGCAAAAAAAAAAAAAGAAACGACGTTGAGCATATTTTAGAGGGGCGCTGTGAACGCCCGATTAGCGGAAGGGGCTTTGAATGGAACCACTGTGCCTCGAAGGATGAACAAAACCACATGGGCACCCTTGGACGCTACCTTGGGTGGCCAAGTCTGTCCGACCGCGATCATTGCTTCCGGCTTCCCTAAGGATTTTCTGGTTTGGCTGGCTCGAGTGTCGCCTCCTCTATCCTATCCCTCCATGGGAAACAGAGGGCGCTTCGGCTTGGCTTCGGCGTCTCATCTTTCTTTTGGCATGGCACCGCGCCAAAATAATAATAATTGGGGTTGTGTGGATATTTCGACAGCGTGTAGTTGGTCAGCCATTTCAAAGATGCGACGAGTCTCCCAGCTGTAGATGAGAAATTTAGCCAGTGCAGTACAACCGCTAGCCTAGGGTCTTTATCTTGCACCACGCAATAGTGATACACGACCGCACACCGGTACGATGCTCATCCAGATCGAAACAGACTGGCACCGCGCCACACCATCTCGCATTATGGGACTAGGGAAAATATATTTTTAACGATAATTAAATTAAACGTTCGACAGACTGATTAGAGGCGCTTTGATTCTCCTCCTTATAAAGCTAGTGTTATGTTAGATACAGCTCGTTGTTTTATGTTCTGGATGCAATCGTGCAGAAAAAAAAAAAACATGTTCTCGCGCACACGGGGGGCATGGTCCCACTTAAAGCCCAGTGAAATAAAATAATTTGCTTCTTTTAGACCACCTAGTGAAACGAGCAAAAAATAATCTGTGCGAGACTTATTTTATGTTAGAATTGAAATAAAAAAACGTCATTTTCAAGGGATACGCTATACCGAGAGTTTCTTACAATTTTTACATATATATATATATATATATATATATATATATATATATATATATATATATATATATATATATATATATATATATATAAATATATATAAATCTAAAATACCGTCTAACCAAAGCTAGATAGTTGCACTCTGCGTGTTCTAAAGTATATGCATGCCAACTATATTTAGAAAACATACTATTGTCCGCAAACTGCGAAGATGGCCCAAAATTACTTAAAGAGGAAAACACGTTATAATGTTAGCGTCGATGGAGACAGGCCCATCAAGCGCCCTACTCCGACCCTCCCGCTTTTTGGCACTCCCCTTTGATGTGTACCCTTCAGCAGCGGGAAAAGGTACATTTTGTTAAAATTTTCCGTGAGAAATTGAAGCTACAAAATACTGCAATGTAGAGGCGGATAAGGCTCGGTTGTCAACGTAAACCTGACGCCACAATTTGAAGAACCACGTATAGAAAAATGGCTCCAATTTAGGCCGTTCTGGGTAGCCGGGACCTCTTCAAATCTGTATTTACCTAATTTCGCGATCATAATCGGCGCTTATTATTCCTCAAAGTATAAAAATTCAGAGATAACATTAAAAAAAAACGAAATTATTTTTTTATATTTTATTAGCACCGCTGGCTTTTTTCATTCCATAAAGTATATGGAAAGAAAGTCCAATGGCTGTGATAGATGTGTACAGCGTGGGCCCAATGCAACTAACCAACTTTTCATAGATCCTAAAAAAAAAGGGTCGCCTCCTGTAACTCATCGTGAAATCGAAACTATCGAAAATATCGAAGGAAAAAAAATCGTGTTAATCGAAAGTTACCGCTAAAATACGAGTTTTTACAATGACTCAATCTAGTTAATCCTTTTTAAAGACAAAACAAAGAAGCAAAAAAAAAACGTTGTTGCGGGTTAAATAACGTTTAATTTAACGAATACAAAAAAAAATAGAAATTTGCTTTTTTTTGCCAAATTTTATTACTTTAGTTGGAAATCGTCAAAGAATCGCGTTTTTCCTTTGTTGTTCCTTTCGTTCGAGGCAGTTGTTTCCTTGGGCATTCTGGCGTACCAAATGCAGCAGCGAGCCTCACTTTCGTAGTAAGTTGCCGGGATTGTGTCCCCAGGCTCCCTTTGGGATGTTTCCCCCGTGGAAGAGCGAGGAGGGCGTGGCACCGACGGCCGAGCCCCGACGTGCGTGCCTGGTGTGCCAGATGCGCTTTGCCGCTGCCAACCGACTGCCCCAGCCATCCAGGTAGTACCTCCGATGTGCGCACCCGCACCTACCTGCAGATGGGCTCACAAAAACGAAAGTACCGACCCGTGGCGTGCCGGGGTTTAGGGGACGCGAGCCCTCCCCGCAAAAAGTTTCACACCACTGGTCCAGCTCCCGAGGTGGTTCAGAAAAGTCTTCACGTGGCGAATTTCGGGCTGGCGGTAACGCGTTACAAGGAACCGCGTTACCGGAAACGCCTTACTTCTTTCGGTAACGTAGTAATTTACTCGTTACATTTTCAAAACAATAAGAGGTAACGTACTTACGTTACTTGTTTCAAGTAACAGCTGACGTAGATGTACGTTACATCTTCTTACCAAGATTTGAAAAAAGGTACACTTTTTTTGTGACGAAAATGGCTGTGCGTCTCCCGCAAAGTGCGTATTTCGTGACGTCGCGCTGATTCCTTCCGGGCGCCCGAGTTGGATGATTTCAAGTTCTCCTGAACGCGAAGGAAAAGGCGCTGTGACGTAGTAGGGCGCTCCTCTCCCGGCCAATCGGTGGAGGGCACGAGTTGCGGCTTGGCCGTCTGACGCCCTCCGCTCGCTCGAAGCCGCACCGTCCTAACCGCACCGCCCGTGGTTGGGACTCAGAAAGCGCCCCGGAAACAGCAGAAACCTCACGAAATACGCAACTTCTGGGAAGCGCAAGACCTACGCGCGCACAGAAACGCATTGGTTTCGCGTCGGTCCGGGTTTCGCGGCGTCGGCCTAAGCGCGCTAAATTTAGCGGGAAAATTGACGTCACGTGATCTCAACACCAAATCAGTTTACTCACTAAATTTAGCGGGGAAACTTACGTCACATGACTCGGTCTCACGTCACCCATGAATAAATTCAGTTCCCCGCTAAATTTAGCGGTGAATCGAATTACTGTTGAGGTCACGTGGCGTCAATTTTTCAGCTAAATTTAACTGTGAAACTGTGGGAGGAGGGGAGGGTATGGCGGAGGAGGAGAATGGGAGCGTATGGAGGAGTTGTAATGGAGGGTACGGAGGAGGGGCATACCCTCCCTTCCTCCTCCTCAGGAGCTCCGCTCTAATTTCGAGTTACACAGATTTGTAAACGTCTTTCATTTTTTTTTTCGTGTTTCTAGTTCGTTTTATCTTACGTCCAGACGAGCCGATGCTATACGAGGGGACAGCGTGAAAAGGGCACAATCATGGTGTGTTTCTGCACGTGTCCTATCATCGCTGAACGAATCATAAACAAGAGAATGCGCAGCGACTCGCGCTCTTGACGCTGCTCCTGGGAGATGAAAAACGTATCACAGCCACGTGACTTCCGCCAACTCTCTCCTCCTCTATATTTCTTCTTCCTCCCCACTCCAGTTTCGGTTTTAGTTTCGCGCAGTTATGTTTTTTTTTTTTTTTTTTGCTTTAATACATATATACGTGACTCCAGCAAAATATTAATTGGGTAGCCTCCTAAGATTATATTAAATCGCCTAAAAAAATTGCGGGGTGTTAAAGTTTACCGAGCTTGAGCAAAATAGAAAAGGAAAAAGTAAACAACCCTCTCTCCACCTGTATATTTGAAGTTTGTAATGATGTATCTTTTGGCTCGGTGGCACGGTGGTAAGCAGTGGCAAGTGTGTGTCAAGCAGGCGTCGGTTGTTGCGAGGATTGTGAGCGGGGGTTGGTCTCCTCGGAGGTGCCTCCTGTGCAAGGCGGCCGTGACGCAGTCCGAGATGATCGAGCACATCAAGGAGATGCACCCGAGGCTGCACCGCTGCGGCCACTGCGACCGGGCCTTCGGGTCCCCGGAACAGCTGGAGGGACACGTGCGGGAGAGCCACCCGCTGCAGCCTGCAGCCTCCCCGTCGGCCAGGCACGAAGGCTGGACGTGCGAGTACTGCCGCAGGGCCTTCACGTACGAGGCCGTCTGGAGACTCCACCTGGGCATCCACTCGGGGCCCCAGCCGTACTTCTGCGTCCGCTGCAAGAGGAGGATGGCCACGCAGGGGGAGCTGGACGCCCACCTGTGTGGCTCCGCCGGCACCGGGAGGGCCGCCCCGACGCCATCGGGGGCTAGGAACGCCCGTACTCGCAACGCTGCACGTGCGAATGGAGAACGGGCCGGCGCGCACCACAATCCAATGGTCCGAGGTGAGGCCATTCTTTCCCGATTTTACCGAGTTTTTCAAGATTTTGCTCTTCACAGGAATCAATATGCACAAAAAATCGCACTTCTACAACGAAATTTCGGCGCTTATTTCTTGGTACATTCGTGTTCCATGGAACAGTATCGCACCAGACACACCAATCTCTCCTTGAAACAGACACGAAAAAATTTTTTAAAACGAATTTGACGATTAGCAAAGAGCACCTGGTGGATGTCGCTAAAGCCTCGTTTGTAATGCCCGTCTAGGAACATTGACAGGCAGTGACGGTAACTGTCTCGCCTTGAACCTGACGTCTTCCCGCCAGCTCTCCGGCCACCACCAGAGAAATCGGTAACCGGACAAAAGCTCACCGGACAAAAGCTCACCGGACAAAAGCTCACCGGACAGAAGCTCACCGGACAGAAGCTCACCGGACAAAAGCTCAACGGACAAAAGCTCACCTCAATATTTTTCTTTTTACCCGGCCGAAACACGGGCTGGAATAAGGTGCGGACGCGATGGACATTGCCTCATTTTTAACAGAACTGGCATCCCATTTCATGCAAAGGTGTCGACAGATAAGCCATAACAGGTAGAGAAGCAACAATTTGGGGCCAAACTTTAGGTCGCTGAAACTGAGTGGAGCTGATAAGATCAAGCTTGCTTGACTCAAGGTATGCCGCAGGCACCCTTGTGCCACACCCAAGAAACTTTGTGAACTGAAGTTTTTGAACCCAAAGAGTGACCGAAGAAGCCAAGTCACCTTTTGGCGACCTCTCTTTTCCTCGTGCTTATGTCACGCTAAACGCGCAGATAAAGGTTAGGCACAATGCCTCTTTATTACTAGTGCATGGGTTTTCTTCGGGTTCAGGGTAATATTTGAAGTGAATGGCGAAGAAAATTAAATTCTTTCCTTCATTGAGCGTCGTAGACTTTTCCCTGATGTAGGTTAGTCCTTCGGGCACAAGCTGTGGTGGAAGGAACGCCAGCCTATCCAAAATCCCACACAGCTTTCTAAATTGGTCATCTCTCTTGTACTTTTCCAAAGGCCCAACTCCCGTTTCTTCAAAATATTTTTACAAATTCGCAACTCAATGGTTTGTATATTACAGTTTTGCTTCAGTTTCCCTTTCACATCACCCTGAGATAATCCTTGATTTCAAATACATTTACGACGCTCAATGATGGAAAGAATTTAATTTTCTTCGCCATTCACTTCAAGTATTACCCTGAACCCTAAGCAAACCCATGCATTAGTAATGAAGAGACATTGTGCCTAAACTTTGTGTGCGTTTAGCGTGACATAAGCACAATGAAAAAGCTAGGTCGCCAAAAGGTGACTTGGCTTCTTCGGTCACTTTTCTGGTTCAAAAACTTGGGTTAACGATGTTTCTTGGGCGTGACACAAGGGTTCTTCGGCATACCTGGAGTCAAGCAAGCTTGATCTTATCAGCTCCACTCAGTTTCAGTGACCTAAATTTTGGTCCCAAATCGTTGCTTCTCTGCCTGTTATGGCTTATTTGTCGACACCTTTGCATGGGATGGGATGCCAGTTCTCCTAAGAATGGTACAATGTCCATCGCTTCCGCACTTTAGCCCAAACCGTGTTTTGCCCGGGTAGCAAAAAAAAAAGGAATGAGGTGAGCTTTTGTCTGGGTCTGTGAATAAATGGGTGAGCTTTTGTCCGGTGAGCTTCTGTCCGGAGAGCTTTTGTCCGGTGGGCTTTTGTCCGGGATTCGAGAAATCACCGGGACTCTCTTTTTGTGTGTCCCAGACGTCGCTATTGTCCCTCTACAAGATTAGAGAAGATTAAGCCGTCACTCAAAATTCGTACAAAAGCAGCTTTGGTTGCGCTGGCCCGATCGCTGGCGTGCTTCGGCTGCTTCGGTGGATGGAACGGCTACAGGGTTCTCCAACTCACGGCCTGCGACTTGCTGGGACGCGGCCACGGTCTAAGATAATAGGGAGTTGTAGTAGATCATTTTGGAGCGCAGCTCTTAGGCGCCCGTTTCCGCCTTGGGCGGCGTCGGCGTCGCCATTGGCGTCGCCGTCGGCGTCGGCGTAACTGCAAGGTCACGTGATCCCCAGGTCCCCTGACTCTCCCCCTTGAGGTCACGTGACCCCCTCCCCCCGAGGTCGCGTGATCCCCAGGTCCCCTGACTCTCCCCCTTGAGGTCACGTGACCCCCTCCCCCCGAGGTCGCGTGACCCCCGGCCACGTGACCTCCCTCCGAGGTCACGTGACCCCCGAGGTCACGAGGCCCCCAGGTCACGTGACCCCCCCCCCCCGAAATCACGTCACCCCCCTCCCCGAGGTCACGTGACCCCCTCCCTACGCGCCTTCCCCCTTCCTCATGAGCTGCGCTCTAATTCGGCGTTACAGGGGGTTGTAAACGGCTTTCATTTTTTTTTCTCCTCCGCTACGGTATCTGTGAAGAAAACGCCGCAGCTGCGCATGCGCGCCGCCAGCCTTGTCTGCATAGTTCAAGCCTCTTCTGGCGGATTACGGAGCTCTATCCGGGTGCTTAGCGGGCTGCGGAAACGGTCTACTACAATTCCCTAATACTCTTCAGGTGAGGACAGCGCGCTCCTCGCGACGTGCCGATAAAGTTCGCTTTTCAATCTCTTTGCCTTTCTCTCTCTCACTATGGTTTCAAGCGGCGCCGGGAGATGACTCACTCGACCCGTGGGCACGTAAAGCCCTTCGTTTCAAAAGTAGCGCATGGTGCGTCGATGCACGAGGCGCGTGCAACGTGCAGTCCGTGGGAAGACCATGGCGGCACAGCGCAGCACTGAGCTAGTTTTCAGACGCCATGTTCTTTCCAGAAGTGGCGCGCGGCACGTGTCTCGAGCATTTCCACAACAATGAATGCCGTCACTTTTCCCAAAATAGAGGGGCTTTATGGGCACGGTGTAGGAGGCAGGCAGCAGTGCACAAGACGGCTCGTGCCGCCTCATGCTCCACACGCGCAGAGCTCCAGCGAGGTTGTCGCACGTGCAGAAAGACCACGGTGTACCGGGGTGTCATGGCAACGGGATACTTTTTTCGCTCTCACACAGTCTCGCCATTTGGCCGCCGGCGACACTGTCAGCCGCGGGCACGCACGGGCACGGTGGCCGCGGAATGATGCAGCCATTTAGCGGCGAGATGTTGTGGTGGCGCCCTCTATGTTTCCCCCTTGTGACGTTATTACCTTGCAAACAACAAGTGCGATGGTGTTTGTAAATAGCATGGTGGAAGGTTGAAATCATTGCGCTCTCAAAGGAACACTGCCAACACCGTCAAAATTAAAGTTCTTTCATTCCTCTTATTTCCGTCGATGATAAACCCCCTTTCCGACGTCATAGTCAGCGTTCGGCCAATCGTGGAAGGCCGACCACAGCGACGCTTTCGGTCGCGCACGTCGCCAATTCGGATGCCCGTCGAACGAACGCTGTCCTCGCGCCGCGCATTCAGCCCCGCCGTGTCCTCACCTAATGAGTGTATCTATTTACACTGTGGACGCGGCCCGCAGGCAACCGGCTACGAGTCCCGGTTCTCGTGTCTCGAGCGCTAGAAATGGCTCGCGCCATAGTGATTTCATCTCGTCGATTCATTTTCGCTCGAAAGTAGCTCTGCTGTTTTAACGTATTCACATAGTTTATAGTTACCTCTGTTCATTTGCCCTTTGTTTCGCTTTATTTTTTGCTTCCCAACTTTTGTACTCTACAACAATACCGCTACTAGGCTGCAAGCGCAAACTATGCGTTGAAGGATGCATCTCGACTGCGCGAACTCTCGATCAGCAGGATCAACTACCAAAGCTAAAGCAACAAGCCCAAAATTCTCGCCTTAAAAAAAATAATTAGGAGAAGTATTTGTTTAGAGTGTTGTAATGAATATTGTCATGAAAGCAAGAACTGTAACTGATTGTTTTTTAGAGACACGTTGAGCTCGATTAATTCCCGAGTGAATTGAGCAGTGGGAACGATAGCTCTTTTGTTCTATTAAAAATGCCAGCACGTTGGCCCGTGCGGTGTCATTTTAATTCTTGTTACTACATCAGGTTAGGGACCAAAGTAGTCGTATAAACAAATGAAATCTAAAGATGTCACTGGCAAAACCGTGTTTAGAAAAAGCATTAAGCACGAGGTCTCAATTCACTCTAAGATCTTTTAAATCCTCCCTATTACGTTGGCCCTCGACCTCTTCGTTGTGGGCTATGTGGCCCCTACACTCAAATGAGCTTGAGAACCAGGCACGTAGCCAGGATTTTGTTTCGGGGGGGGGGGGGGGGGCGCCTATGACAAAATGCTGTATGAGGGAGAGGGGGAGAGGAGGTCCCAACAAAATGGGAGATGTTGGGGGGAGGCGGGCCCCATGCCCCCCCCCCCCCCTGGCTACGTGCCTGTTAAGAACACTGGGCGAGGACATCTCGTCGACGTGAGCCTCGCCGGAACTTTGCTCGTCCCGAGACAATCTACGTCATGATTGCGCCGGAAGTGACGTGCTCTACGCTAGCTGCTCTCTGAACGCTTGCCAGAGTGGGCTGTTTAGAACGAAAAATGCAGCCATCAGACTCAAAATACAAACGTGCGATTGTCATTTACGGATATTGTGGATCATAATTCAATCTATCTCTGAACACGACGGGTATATTTCCGATTTCGTTGAGGTATCCCTTTAAATACGATATAAAAACAAAAACGAGTTCACCCCGTACACCGAAATCACTGAAGCTAAAACCAACTTCATGTTGTTTCTTAACACAGCATATGGTCAATGTAGAAACACAAAATCAGCAAACCCCCCCTCCCTCCCCGCTTTCTTTTACCAAAAAAAAAGTATTTTATGTAGGTGCTTGCACAGGGCACGTATGGCAGACAATGTGCCCTCCCCCCCCTCCCCTTAAAAAGAAAAAAATATTGTAGCGCATCATTTACTCGAGAGTCGTATTTTGAGCTGGGAGCGGTTCCGAAGCCTGTTTGTATATTTCGCGACGTCGGCCCCGAAATAAATGCGTAATACTCCCAATAAATTTAGCGACATAAATATTGCGCCACAATTTATTTCATTTCTTTAATAAAGGTGCTTTCTTTGGAGCTTCTGGGTGAGAGGAGTGAGCGCGAGACGACCCTTGAACGCTCACCGCGTAGGCGGGTGTACGCGCTGTCCGATTCCTCAGTCCAGACGCACAGGGGCAGGTGCTGAACGCACAGATAAGTGATCCGTGGCCGTGAGGTCGCATGCTAATTACGACACTTTGTTTTCATCACTCTGATTGGCATGACCTATTAAAACGAGTCCATTGGTGTTCTTGTGCTGGCTGAGGGGGATTATGAACCCAGCGATTGGTCCCGATCGGTGCTGCGACATCGTGCAAAGGCCGATATGTTGTGGTGCCTGGGATCTAAGAGCCATACGAATCTTCTTTTCACGGGCTCTGTCCAGGTGTGGCTGTTCTCCGTCCGACAGCGGCGTCCGAGGCTCCAGGCAACGGAGCGGCGGCGGCATCCCGGCCGGCGGAGCTGGCTTGCCCTCTGTGCTCCAAACGCTACAAGAAGAAGAAATACTTGACCAATCACATCGCGGCCCACACTGCGGGCAAGAGGTACTGCTGCGAGCGCTGCGGAAGGGCATACCTCTTCAAGGGCTTCATGCTCAAGCACATGCTTGCGGTGCACAACATGCCGCCGACCACTCGGCCCGCTTCTCTGGACCACTGAACCCTTCGACATCGGCGTGCTACGCTCGCCCAAGTCCCTGCCTGCACACCGCACCACGATACACCCACCCATCATTGGTGTTTCCAGGGCCGCCCGGTGCTGACAACAGGGACGGCCTCGACGAGAACCAGCGAGGCGCGATACCAGCGCCCTGCTGCTTGGCTCATTCAAAGAGCAATCGCATTGCCGAGGATGCTTCGCGAGAGCGCCTCAGGGCGTCTTCCTTTCAACGGCTGCCTTCCCGCGGGAGTTGTTCGCTGTTTGAAGGCACAGTTGGCTCGCACACGTGAAAGGAGAACTCTGGTCACCCGAGTGATCGGTAAACACACTCGCTCCGTGAAGATCACTCGAAACAAAATCTCCAAGAGGCTTCTTTCTCGCGTGCAGGGCACAGAGATGACTTTTAGGATGAGCTTCAGAACGCTTCAAACAAATAACGTGACAAAAAAAAAGCGCAAAATTTATTTTGCGAAGGAATAATGATCAGACAAAATATCATGCTCATTCTTTCTGCGCGTTTTTCAGTGAAGCAGCCTTTTATTTCATGTTCCTCCCTTTTGCCCTATTCATGCGAGTTCCTCATATTCTACTAACCCTACTAACGTTTTTTTCTTCACGGCAAGGCTTGTGCCCGTTTTGTTTGAAGTCTCATTGCGGTGTCTTGTTTCGGCGATCTTTTTTTTGTGTGTGTGTGTGTGTGTGTTTTTCTGTGTTTTGCATTAGTACGTTTGTTGTGAGGAAAGCGTTCTTCCACTTTTGTTTTCTTGGATTGCGGTTCAATTTCCTTCTTTTTCCTAGAGGACAGTTAGGTTTCTACTCCTGTCCTCCCGAAGCCGGAACGGAGTCGAAAGTTACGTGGAACTGGATGCAGCGCCCTAAAACAACGATGCTCCGCCCCAGGCTAATGTTCCGTAACGCATTTAGCTTCTTTTTTTTTTTTTCTTATGCCTGCTGGTTTGGGTAAGAATGGACGCTGACGGAGGTTTCTTCCTTTCTGAGAGAAAACTGCGACGTTGTTACCGAGTAAAGTGTGGACGCCACTGCTCTCTCAGGAGCATCTCTTGCGGGTCTTTTGTTGCAGCAAGTACAAAAAAGCGCGGCCAGGGCGCATTGCTCGTCCTTGTTTTGGCCGCTATAGTAACGCAAGGCCAGGAGGGTAACGCACGTCATACGTTACGCGGTTGATAGGAATAATTTCTTTTCCACCAAAATTCCAATTTGGCGAAAAGGAGGGGCAAAAGCTGTCCGATGCAGTTTGAATCGCCCCAGATATACCTTTTACTGGTCGACTCGGACTCAATAATAATTCTAACTACCAGCTTCAAAAAAAAAAAAAAAAACTTAAGCGCGATTATTTGTTTTATTTGTGCCCTCCCTGCGCGCACGTTGCATCGTCATTCAGTCGGAGCAGCAATCCTTTTCTAGAAGTTTCGCCCTGAATCTGCGAAGAAACGAGAGCACGGATTGCTATGGCAACGGGGTTTCAGGCGGATTCCAAGCGTCGTTGCTGCTGCGCTGTCGTAAGGGGCTTAAACGCCGGTTGCACTGCACTCGGTCGGACTCAACGCGTGAACGGGCCTTTAGGTTCACACACTTGCGTTGAGTGCGACCGAGTGCACGGCTTACGACGTTCATCCTTTACGGGTTGTTATGGCAACGGGGCGGTTGCTTAAAAGCCCCGTCGCCATAGCAACCCGTAAAAGGACGAACGTCGCAAGCCGTCGCAGCGGAACTCAACGAGTGTGCCAATCGCCCTTCCACACTTGCGTCAAATCCGAGTTGTTATGGCAACCGTCGGCTCCGACAAACCCGGTTTTTTCCCCGTTTTGGTGGGGCGGACGCAGCTCTTGCCGTAGCAAGCTTCGCACTCATGAACGCAAGCCCCTCATTCCCGTTGTGGTTGGCGTCGTGGACGCCACTGACGACCGCCACGGCGCCACCAGTGCTCGGGGATCCGTCAGGATGGCTAGGCCCGATGGCAATTTTCGAAAACCATCCAGGATTACGCTCTTCTAGATACTGCCAAAGGGAGCATACAGGGCGGTTCACGCACTTGCGTCCAGTCCGACCGGAGTTGTTATGGCCAACAGCTGCGTCGGCTCCGACAAACCCGGTTTTTCCCCCGTTTTGGGGGGGGGGGGGCGACGCAGCTCTTGCCGTAGCAACCTTGGCACTCAACGCAAGTGTGTGTATCGCCCTTAATAGCCGTTGTTAGGGGTGACGCGAACTTTTGTCGAACCAGATTTTTAGGTCGAACTTTCGGGGTTCGACTGGGTCGAACCGGTTCGACGAACCTTCGAACTTTTCACCAGATTCGACCGGTTCGACTTTGTGGACAGTGTGGCCAGACCTTGATACAAACATGTCTAAGTTTGGAAAACTTTTTTTATGAAAATGGTTATTTTATTTTATAAACAGTTGCAATTAAAAGAAACCAATTCTAATCACTGAAGAAGTTAATAACTTATTTGTTTTTCTACTGTAATAACTGAAATAACCAATCAACGCTGCCCTTAATTCGTCCCTTAGCCATCACCATCCAATCCGAAGCCAACTGGCCAGCCTGTCGCGCATGCGCACACGAGTCGAACCTCAATACAAGGTTCGTCGAATTTTCCACTAAAAGTTCGAAAAGTCGAACCTGGTCGAACTCGAACCTCGGCCGGTTCGCGACACCCCTAGCCGTTGTGGTTAGGGGTGTCGCGAACTTTTGTCGAACCGGATTTTTAGGTCAAACTTTCGGGGTTCGATTCGAACTTTTCACCAGATTCGACCGGTTCGACTTTGTGGACAGTGTGGCCAGACCTTGATACAAGCATGTCTAGGCTTGGAGAATTTTTTTAGAGCACAGCTCAGGCCCCCTTTTCCGGCTTGAGCGGCGTCGGCGTCGCCGTCGCCGTCGCCGTCGCCATCGGCGTAACCGCGCGGTGCATTATGGGTAAATTTTCCTGAAGGAATCCGAGGTCCTCCCGAAGGACCTCGGGTTCCTTCGGGAGGACCTCGGGAGGACCTCGGGTTTCTTCGGGAGGACCTCAGGAGGACCTCGGGTTCCTTCGGGAGGACCTCGGGTTCCTTCGGGAGGACCTCGGGAGGACCTCGGGTTCCTTCGGGAGGACCTCAGGAGGACCTCGGGTTCCTTCGGGAGGACCTCGGGAGGACCTCGGGTTTCTTCGGGAAGACCTCGGGAGGACCTCGGGTTCCTTCGGGAGGACCTCGGTCCTTCCGGAGGACCTCGGGTTCCTTCGGGAGGACCTCGGGAGGACCTCGGGTTCCTTCGGGAGGACCTCGGGAGGACCTCGAGTTCCTTCGGGAGGACCTCAGGAGAACCTCGGAGTTCCTCAGGGAGGACCTCGGGTTCCTTCGGGAGGACCTCGGGAGGACCTCGAGGTTCCTTCGGGAGGACCTCAGGAGGACCTCGGGTTTCTTCGGGAGGACCTCGGGCTCCTTCGGGAGGACCTCCGGTTTCCTTCGGGAGGACCTCGGAGGACCTCGCGAGGACCTCGGGTTCCTTCGGGCGAACCTCGGGCATAGAGTAAACGTGCAAGGCAAAGAGCGGACACTGCCATAGGGCCCAGCGGCCCAGATAGACCGGTGACAGCTAGCGCTCCAAGCAGGCGGCATTAAGCATAATCTGGTTCCGGTTCCGGTCAAGTTAGTTTCGGTTTCGGTTTGGGCATTTCTGCTCCGGTTCTCCGGTACCCTTCTACTTCTCTTTTTTTCCTCTCTTCCTCCCTGCCTCCCTCCTCGCTAGGCTCTCGGGAGCTACTCGACTCCCGGAGCCGCTTCTTTTTTTTTTTTTTAAACGTTGACGTAGTTTTATTTTTACTTTTACGACAGAATGTCGTGCAAAATGTGTGAGACAAAATTTCTACTTCACAAAATAGAGGTGTATATCTTGTTTGTTTGCTTTTTCTACTGTTAAACATTGAAGTTACACAATCTCCACATTGACTCCTGACTGGTGGAGCATTTTGGGGTCAACAAGAGAAAGTGATTCGAAAACATTTTATTGGACCACATTCGTATATACATGATTTACTTCCGGCGCTCTGTATGTTTAATAAGAAAAAGATACAAAAATAAATGAGTATGAAGGAGTTAGGCATATCGTACACTTTGTAATAGATTTTTAGTGGAACCAAGTTAACAAAAACTTTCCACAGGGAACATGCCGAGTGATCCATTCGCTTTCACGACGACTCGGCCACAGGAAGCAAGTGCAGAAATAAATAAGACATCGCTATCATTACCAGTTATAAGCGTATAATAAGAAAGCAAAGCATACAGTGGAGAGTACAAATTCCAAATTCCCGGCTAATATAAAACACACGAATTGGCATAGCCTGAAACACACTGTGGGAGAGCCATTACCAAACAATGAAAACTCTATTCAGAATCTGACAAGGTTCAACGCCCCTAAACATTCCCCGAAATACATTTGATCAGAAAGGAAGTATGGCGTAAAAAAAGCGTCTAAAAACCTATAGACAGTGGATACAAAAGTGGATGCATTTTCTTTCGAATCTATAGCCTCTTACATTATGTTTTATTGACATTTTGTAGAAAGTGGATAAATACTTTTGCAAGGGGGCCGTGATACATATTTGTTGGAAATAACTGAAATAAATGTTTGGAGTGCAATGTGCACCGCTCAATTAGTAAGCACGTTCTGTTTTTGATTTGACAACCGCCTCCATTAATACACTATTAGAACTTAAACTTGTCTAGTTGCTTACCAGCAACTGGAGAGTACAACCAGACTTTGCCCAAGTTCTGGTTAAAAAGTCGAACGAGCTAACACAAGCGTATTCTGTAAAACATTTTTAAAAACCATCTGTGGCACTCTGAGCGAAGTTAAGCTACCCAGTCCTGAAAGTGTGTGATACAAGGCAGCACACACTCCTCGAACATGCGCCACACTCTCTATTACGGCAAGAAAGTGATTTTCTAGTTTCTGCATGAAATTAAATGCAACCTGTGATAGTACTACTAGGTTTGCGAAGAGTTTTCAAGGCACATGGCATGCTTTCAGCACAAGAAAGTACTGGTGAGGCCTGTTCAAGTTGTCAGACTCATCCCTCAGCAGCTGAGAACAGCCACAACTGTGGGTTGTCTGTTCAAGGAAATTCTTAATCAAATAGCTCCAACGTAATAAGCGGACGAGTCATCAATTATGTTAGACCTGATGTCTGATGTCAGCTCAGAAATATCCTCTAGTGGCGGGAAGTTATCAATTAGAAGACATTCCACATTGTCTGCAATTGAACTTTCATGGTGCAAAAATATTGGCAACTTCTTGAGGATGTCAGCCTTGTCATCGTCTACGTTTCCACTGTTCGACAGCTTGAACAGTTTCTTTATCCGTATGTATTTTAGTCCCGAGGTGAACTGATACACATTTAGGTTTGTATTGTATCCACAGGAAAACATATAGCTCCAAATATGTTCTCCTGTGGGTCTTGCTGCAGGCGTCGTGTAAGTAAGACCTTAAAGTCATTGCTGTTTGAAATCTCCTCCCAGATCATAAGGAGACTCTTTATAGTAACTTATCACCCTATGATGGTTTGTGGCTACCTCCTACTTTGGAACTTCCATGCGGAAATCCATCAGAGTTCCTGGTGAAGGAAATCGAGTACCTGAGATTCTCCTTTCAGAATGGCATGACGGAACTTCTGCCGTGTCTCCTTGAATTGTGAGCTATCTAGACAATCAAAAAGACTGTCCATCCTATTGCAGAAATAGGCTGTAGCCATGGCTGCCTCAGGAAGCTCCTTGGCATAAACAAGGAATAGGACTGCGAATCCTATTTCTTGTTTATGCCAAGGTATCTGTACGTCACGCTTTACTTTCATGTTACTCAAAGGGTTTTGAAAAATGTGTCTCTCAGTAAGTTTCGGAGCCCATCGCGACCTCATCTCATGGGTAGACTGATAAAGTTCAACAATATGGGACTGTTCAGTGACCTCATTTTCAATGCAAAATTAGTGTGCTTGGAGATTGTTTCTGGTTGTTTTGATGAGGTGCGGAACATCAAAGGTAAGGTAAACGTTGTCAACTTCAAAAATGGCTTATTAACAGACACACCAAATTGGTTGGAAAAGCTTACGTTTGAAGCCCCGTGATCACAGACCACAGCCTTTACTGTGAAACCAACAGTCTTAAGCTCCCGCAACGAGAGGAATGAGGAGACTGCAGATAAAAGAAGACGGTGTTGAGCTGTGCACAGCAGTGTATGCAAGGGGATGAACCCACCTCCTGAAAAGTCCAGAGAGCACAACAACTAAGGCTCTATCAGCAACACCGTTCAACGCCGTCATCTGTAAATCCATAGACAATGTCGGGTGCAGGGTCATAAGTCAAGTTCTTTTACAAAACAATATCATCGCTAGTCGAGGTTCACACACGATTGCAGCCCGACAGCCCGACGGAAACCACAGAGCGAGAAATTCAAGCCGCTCGGCTCCACAAACTCACGTCGAGCATGCGAGCACTCGGGTGGTAATGCGTCACCTTGTTTGATGGAAAGCCGACCGAACACGCTGCAGCAGAAAGCACAAACGGACGGCACGCACGGCACGGGCGAACGACGCACGAACGAGCAGAGGCCATGCAGAATGATGCTGAGGCGACGGCGTGCAGGCAAGCAGGCGGGCAGGCCCACGGCAGGCAAACGGCAGGCCATGGCAGGCGCCATTCATCACGTGGTTTTTGTGACGTATTAAATTAAATCGATTTAGTCGTTTTAAGTACTTTTCATAATTCTAAAGCATAACAATTTAAAAATAAATACTTCTCAAAGAAAGAGTTCTAACTAATTTTAAGCCAATTACAGAAAAGCGCCACGTAGCGGAGGGCATTAAACGCACTATCTGGGCCGCGAATCGGCTTCAGTGTCCTCTCTTTACGTTTGCCCTATATTACTCTATGCCTCGGGAGGATCCCTGGGTTCCTTCGGAAGACCTCGCGGAGGGGCGGATCACGTGACCCCGCCCCCGGGCGTCACGG